>JANAVB010003398.1:33704214-33784214 GCA_029216955.1 Iris pallida
AAAAAAACAAACAAAAACACAAAAAACGAACAAAATGACAAAAAAACAAAACGACAAAAAAACGAGAAAAAACAACAAAAAGGACAAAAACGAACAAAAAACAACAAAAACAACCAAAAATACGACACAAAATAACAAAAACGAACAAAAACGACAAAAAACGACCAAAATAAACAAAAACGACCAAAAACGACAAAAAAACAAAAACAACATAAATGACAAAAACGAACACAAAAATGACAAAAACGAAACAAAGCGACCAAAATCGAACAAAATGACCAAAAACAAACAAAAACAACAAAAAATGACCAAAACGAACAAAAAGACCAAATTAACATACCAACCTTCCCTAAGTTGTAATTTTGCGATTACTAGGTTTTTATGATGTAATTGAGTTTAGAGGAAACTGATGTAATGTAACAAACTTGTAATCGCGATTACATTACATCTAATTTTTTTTGTCCCAACCAAACACCCGAGTTAGATTGACAACGTAATGCCAATTACATTACGTTGTCCAATCCTGCAAACCAAACGGGCCCTTATACTTTTATCCTTATGAAGAGGTTGCAGGCTTTTATTTGTGATTCTTGAAAGCTCGTAACTCCTATTGATATGTTGAACTGTTGAAATCATAGTCCTGTACATCCTCTTATTTGCTCCATTAATTGTAAAAAAAGATTTAGAATGATTGTCGCAGTATTTTGCTCTATTTATCTCCAAAATTTCTGCAACATTGTTTTGAAAAGATATATCTTATTTGTGATATCCTCTTAAGGAGGATCAGATAAATATCTTGCATTTGTATATCTCATTATATCAGAACATAAATAAAATCAAGAATGTATGTCATTTCAGTTTCTATATGTAGATACATATTAGCAGTTTTACATACAATATTAGCTGAGTAAATGACAATAAAGAATTTGTATTGATATTCTTTAAATATGATACTTCAGGAACCAAAATATATTGTTTCATTCTTTCGATCGTAACAGATCCCATGACCTGACCATTATAGTTTATTGAGTAAATGATAGCTACTCAAATTCTATCTCTTCAGGAGATTTATCTCAACGGAAGATTAATATTATCTTTTCAAGAGATTATAGTAGATATCTTCTGGAGATTCATCTCTTTTGGAGTTTATCTCTTCTGAGATCTCTTCGGAAGATTTCAAACTCTTTGGGAGATTTCAATCACTTCAGAAGATACTGTCATATTTTTTATCTCTGTAGGAGATTTTTTTTTTCTTCCGAAAGTACTTTCATGTACATAGATGATCGTTTTGACGAATTCGTTCAGGAATTCCTTTCTAAATATGACTGTACAATTATAGTTATTGTTAGATCTTTTTTCTAGACATATACTCAATGAGCCTATCACATTCTTCCAGATGGTTTTAGTCCATATATGACTCATTTGCAAATCCTTCATGAATAGTATAGTAATTTTAAATCTTTCAAGGTTATACCTGAAAATTTAAATACTTCGAAGATTTGATGTATATACTTTATCGTCTATGTTTTCATGATTGGAGAATATATTTACTCATATTATATTCATGATTATCTCGAGAATTCTTGAGCTAACATTGGTCAATACATTTGGATCTTTTTTATACAAACATCCATTCAGAACCTACTAGATTTATTCGTCACGCCTCGCTTCCAGAATACTGGGGAAATACAAGGACGGACATGGCCAGCTACTCCGTACAAGGTATAAAAATGTCGTACGGCGATCACGGCTGTCTATAAGACATGTGGATGGACTCCAACAGACAATGACGTCAATCCTAGGCCCAACATATCCTAATATCTCAATCCAATCAACAACAAGTTACAAGAGTAAATCATACATGATAGTAAAAAGGCATTTGAAGATACAGTTCATATATGATTATGACGCTAAATGTGATGTTAGAAAAGTAAATATTACATGATCGCTAGATTAGCCATGGTCAAATGTATATAACATAACCGCTCAAAGTAGTGAACAGATAAAAGAAAATGGCTAACACATGCCTTGGCTATAACCATAAAAGTATGATGACGAAAGCGAGTTATAAAAAGAAGGTACCACTCGTAAGCTGCGGCTACTGTTCTACGGGTGAGAGCCATCTAGCAAAAGTTACGGCAGATTCCTCTGGCTCCTCTGGTCGATCTGGCCAAAACCTAGTAGAGCCAGAACCCCAAGCAACAAGTACCACAAAGGAAGTCCAAGGTGAATGACCAAACCTCATAACTACAGTAAATGCAGAAATGTGATAAAATAATAAGTGTGATTCGAGACTAGTGCAGTACCAATGCACACATCTCGAAAAATAACAGAAAGATAGCCACAAAAAATACTAAAGAGCTAGCAAGATAGGACGGCAAACGGTCAAAGTGCATAGGAACTACTCTGGAGCAGGACTACAATCCGTAAACCAAACAAGGACTGGGATTACAGACCGTTACCCGAGCATGACTTAGCACTCCAACCATGCA
This sequence comes from Iris pallida, assembly GCA_029216955.1. Classification (NCBI taxonomy): domain Eukaryota; kingdom Viridiplantae; phylum Streptophyta; class Magnoliopsida; order Asparagales; family Iridaceae; genus Iris; species Iris pallida. The sequence continues at coordinate 33,706,707 of JANAVB010003398.1, forward strand.
CCGAAAACAAAAGCAAGTGAAAGCGTAAAGACAAGTCATGCAACAGAACAAGCCCAAGCATTCATGCGGCATTCTACTTGTTAACTAGCTTGGATTATGACAAGCCTTATTTTCTAAGATGCAAGTGAGGAACTTCGCTACCACCTGCACTGCAGGAACCCGGATCGCCAAGGAACGCTTGTCAAGCTATGAGCAAACAATATAACATGAGCATTAACATAAGCATTAAATGAAAAAAAATATAACATGTAACAAAACAAGAAGTGCCGCAGCACACAAGCAATGGAGGTGATGGGCCTATGCCAATCAGGGCTATCCATGCCTCTAGAGCACTGAGCGGTCGGAGTTGTTGGTAGTGCGACTATCCTCCCCTCCCAATGCACTATATGTGGTTTGCTAGTCAATTATCCTACGAGTTTTTCTCTCGGTTCGCGAGTCGTAGACACTAGAGATCGACCTAGCATGACGTGTCACGAGTACGAATAATTCACGAGTTATCACTTGTAAACTTATCGTATTTCGCAAACATGCGATACATAGGACAATGCTCACATTTTATTGCCCTATACCAAAAATGCAGTAGGTTAACATACAAATAGTCCCACGATGTCACATAGGATATGCACTCGTGTCAAGCATATATGTGAAGGATACAATATTCTAACATCTCACAAAATTACTTCATTATAGTAAGAAATCAAAATAGTTGAAAAATATCGAAAATAGGCAAAAATAGGCAATAAGGGCATGGACTAGACAATATGCACACATGACACAAGTAGGCGCATGGCAAGAAATTACCAAAGGTACAAATTCATCAAATAGGCGCATAGGGGTCATAGGCGCATAGGGTGGTGGGGTCTGGGAAAAAATAGGCGCACGAGTAAACAGACACATAAGAACGTGGCCATGACACCAAGACGCATAGCAACCAACATGCACATGAGCAACCATAGGCGCATGGCACCAATAGACGCGCAACACCATCAGGGGCATGGCACCAACAGGCGCATGAGCAACCATAGGTGCATGGCAAGACAAGCATGCGCTTTCAGTCCAGACGTATAGGGAACATATGCGCCTAGTGTACATGTTGTAAGGGGTATGCAGCAGGTTATATGGCCACTTGTCGCATGGCCACCTGCGTGCATAGAGGACCATCTTATCCAAACAGCAGCAGAAAACCGAGCATAAGCTCTAAAAATCCTAAAACTTCTAATGATCACAACTTTCTCAAAATAATTCAAAATCTGGCAAAACAAAAGCCAAAACTACATAAAATTCAATTTCCTGCAACACAGGACAACTGTTTTAAAAAATAACAAGTTTTACTATATCAATCCTATATAAAACCATAAAATCCTAACTTTGAAATTTAGATCTAGGCCCAAATATCCCCCAAATCCGAAATGCCAAGTAGTAAACTTGTAGATAACGTAGAGGTGCATAATATAGAACAAAAATAAGTAAAGAAAATCATGGAAACAAAATTTATGGTCTCTCCATTAAGCAAGGTGTATTTGCCTAGGTTAGGTAAGAGAAAGAAGTAACGAGTGAAATAAATGAATGAGTGAATGACGAGAGAGAAATGGTGAGGGTTATACATATATATATATATATATATATATATATATATATATATATATATATATATATATATATACATACATATATATATGTATGGTTGGAGAAGGAATTCTTGGCCCTTGGATGAGCCAAGTCACCAATCCAAGCCACAAGAAAAACTAAGCTCCAATGGTTCAAGAGTGAACCAGATCATGAATCCATTCTACATACGGGTCCTAATACGGGTCTATGACAATTGCTAAGAGTTATTCTATAAGTCCAGGGTGTTTGCCATTAAAAAGTATTGAAGAAAACTTTTATAACTGATCAAACTAAACATAGTACAATGTAGGATTTCGATGGAATCCTAAGAGTATACTTTTGTTTTTCTGGGAACCGTGGCGATGGAGAGTTGATTCTTTACCCCGTTGATGATCTGACGACGATCTCGGGATCTCTGAACATCTGGATGAACGCCGGGGAGGAAGATAAGAGTTGAAGCTGTTGAAGAGTTGGAAGAATTCGAATAAGTGAAGAAGTAAAGAGGTTTGAATGAAGGAATGATCTTTCTATTTATAGGCAACAGAATGATCTGTTCATGCGTGCATGTGCGATCCGCGCATGGAGATTTTGCACGTAGGAACGCTACTCGTATGACTTTGTTGAGCGCAGGGGCACTGCGCCAGGAAGCTTGAACTGAATCTGTTTGAAACTATACTGTTGGGCTGTGGAGGAGCTGATACGTGGCAGTTGTTGAGACTCGTTTGTTGCTGAGATCTTGGGTAGTTAGTACCCGTTCATAGGCAGAACTGAGTCAATGACACGTAGCACGTGTACGAGAGCTTAAAGGCTTTGATTTGTTGCAGGATGATTTGCTAGGATGTGCCTAGGATCTGGCACGTGAGGAGACTTGGCATATGACTTTCTGGAGAACAATAATAAGTCTGGACATATGGCCATAGAGGCGCATGCAAAGTTTTGGGCACATGACGTTAAAGGTGCATGTGAGTGTTTAATCGGCCACGTAGTAGAGCACATTTGTAACCGAAAAATCAAGTAATGATTATGCGGACATTTGCGTCTCTTCGATTTCTGTGAAAGTTGTCAACTTTCTGTCCTCTTGACATGTGTTGACAACTTCTGTCACTTAGCATTAAATGCTCTGATGGGAGACGTGCTCAGGTAAGTGCATTTCCTGTGGAGCACATGCACTCATATGCGCATCAGTTCTAGAGCGCATATATCTAAGGAGCGCATCTGTCCGAGGGACGCATCAGCTGTGGGGCGCATCTCCTTAGGTCAACTTTGTTGAGCATTTTGAGACTCAATTAAATGACTTTGACTTAACCAAATTTGAGATGACAGATTCATTGTCATTAATTCTAGATTTATCGCATTAAGTTTGGGGAGAGCTGCTACTTGGCGCATGGATTCAGTTGTCCTAGCCTATAAATATCATAGAATCTCGTTCTCATTTCACACAACTTCTCTTTGAGAATGAACTCAATCGATCCTTCTCCTGGGCGAGTTAGCATGCTGTGGGTTGTAGATCTCTTCGTTCAAAAAAGGTTTGATTTTGACAACTGTAATGCCCCAGAACCAGAATACTGGAGAGCGGGGGCGTACATAGCCAGCTACGTATAGTGAAGTGCAACCCATCTCGCTATACGGTCACGGCTGTCTAGATACATGAGGGTTTAACTACAAGCCATCAGTCTCCTACGGTCATAAACAAGCCTATTGTCTCAATCTCAAGCAAGTAATAACAGTTACAAGATGTCAGAACACCAAATATACAATAGTAAGGCGTCCCATACATTACATATTTGAATGATCATGAAGCTAGTCGTACAAAATATCAAGACTAGCAAGAGTTCTGGTCATACATGATCAACCCTAGGATTTGTCAATCATGTTATAGTCCGTAGGCAGACAGTAAATAAAGGTGCAACCGAGCTAACACGTGCCCGTCGGCTAAACGCCTCAAAAGAATAATTTTACAAATAAGTGGGAGGATAAAAGAAACCCACTCGTTGCTAGAATTACGCCTGGTGGTCACCATTTGGATGGAAGATAGGTGGATCCTCTGGAGCTGCTTCGATATCTGGCTACACAAAACCAGCTGGGTCAGACCCCAGAAAGAGCAAGTACCACAAAGGAGGCTTCACTTAGGAACTAAAACCAGCATACCACAAATTAATATTAAAGATGATTATAAATGAAACAGATAATAATAAAGATAACAACAGTAAATTGAGTACGAGAAAACTATTCAAGTAGCCAGGTCACAACCCTTAAACCAAATAAGGACCGGGGTTGTAACCCTTCACCTGAATAGAAATCCGTCTCAACTACTTGTTGGCAAGCAAGAACATAAGGTGAAATAAGTCAATAAACGAAGATGACACAGAACTGCTCCGGGGGCCAGGTTACAACCCTTAAACCAAACAAGGACCGGGGTTATAACCCTTCGCCTGAACAGAACTTGACCCCCGATCGTTATTGTTAAGGCCAGTATAAATAATCATGCTATTGAAGTAAAATAAAACATGACGAGCATGGCATGGGGAGCAATAAGACAATAAACGAAGAAAGAACACAGAACTGCTCCGGGAGTCAAGTTACAACCCTTAAACTCCTTCGCCTGAACAGAACTGGTCCCCTGATCATTATTGTTAAGGCAAGCATAAATAATCATGTCTTGTCATAATCTTGCACAGGATCAGGACAAGTCGAAGCTGGGCTAGACTTTATTCAATCAATCACGGCCAATCAAAGAGTACGGCTTGATACTTTAACTAACTAGGATTATCACATGCCTAGTTACTAGCCAATACAATGAGATTATCCAACAGCCACAAGTCCTGCAGACTATCCAGGTTATCCAGGTCGAATGTCCGTTTATGAAGGGTGCAACACGTGACTGTGTGCTAGAAATGTGCCCTACTCGTCGGTAGGCTACAAGTCCACTTAGTGCGCCCATATAACGGGATTACCTATGGCTGGGAAATCTCTTCATGACTACTGAATTATTCTAGTTTATTAGCCTTAGTCAATTTTTGTAGGTATCCCTGACCGTGGTAATCAGGGAGCCCCATCCTAGACATGATGCAAGACAGTACTGGTTTATTTGTGCAAACACAATCGCCTACGGTGTCCAGGTCATTCATACTTGTCATGACATGCTAGCCGTCGCAACAGCCTTCGAGATATATATATATCATGTCATGTTCACTGTCAGGAGTGCACCACAACGGGTCACCAGCGTGTCAGGAAACATATTTAAACTAACAAGGCACCAACATACATGTAGCACTAAATATTCAAAAGAGGGTGCAGGGACGGCAGGGGGAGTCATGCGGCACAGGGGACAGGACGCATGCGGCTGGGAATCAAGAGAAGTTCATACGGCCACGGAAGTTCATGCGGCCACGGAAGTTCATACGGCCACAGAAGTTCATGCGGCTGCAAAAATTCATGCGGCTGCGAAAGTTCATGCGGCCACGGAAGTTCATGCGGCTGCGAAAATTCATGAGGCTACGGAAGTTCATACGGCCACGGAAGTTCATGCGGCTGTGAAAGTTCATGCGGCCACGAAAGTTCATACGGCTGCGGAAGTTCATGCGGCTACGGAATTTCACGCGGCCACGGAACTTCATGCGGCTACGGAAGTTCATGCGGCCACGGAAGTTCATGCGGCCACGGAAGTTCATGTGGCTACGGAAGTTCATGCGGCTGCGGAAGTTCATGCGGCCACGGAAGTTCATCCGGCTGGGAACTGTCCTTCTTCTCTATTTTTCCGAGAAGAAGAACCATGCAAGCCATGGCTTTCAAGATTCATAAAACCTTCATCCAGAGTCTAAATCCAAACTTCCATAGGTCAAAATGGGGCAGAATGAAATTCTCTACAACATGGAACCATCAGAACTTGATAATAACAAGATTAAATAGATCAAAACTCAAGAAATCCGAAAATGAAATAAACTTAGATCTACAAGCAATGAGCCATGGAAATGAAAAATGCTAAGTACTAAAGTGGGTTAGAAACACATGAGGAAGATAATGGAACAATAAAAGTAGAATTCCTCCATGAAGCAAGATGCACTTGCCTAAGCCCTACTCCCTGGTAGGTGAAGAAGTAATGGTGGAGAAGAAGAAGTGATGGAGAAGAATTAATGAGGAGGGAGAGAGGGAGGTGGAAATATAAATGATGGTGGTGGTAGGTGGGGGTTTGGTCCACATAAAATCAAGCCAAGCCGAACCAGCAAGTTGAACCGAACCAAGAAATAAAATGCCAAAATAACCATGCAAGAAAATATGCAATACGAGTCAAGATACGCACACGTATACCAAAATACGTAATACGAACTATGGTCGTTACAACAACGAACTCCTTCGGAAGACTGAGATACGTCGAGTTAGCTACGGTCAGAGTAGTTCGTGCTCGTGCGCCTTACTGGCAGTGTTCTCTTATGAGACGACATCGAGTGCCAAGTTGAATGCAGAGTTTGGGGTCGTTGTGTCCCAACTTTCGTTATGCTGAAAGAACCACAGGGTGGCAAATGCACATATATGTTGACGAGTAAGTGATTCGCTCGTTGATAAGGAAGTGATTCGCTCCCGACGAGGAAGAGATGCTATAATGCTGAGACATCAGAGTGATGCTCATATCCATGGAGATTAGACTAGGCTTTGTAATAGACCTTTCAATGTAATGAAAAGCCATATAATAGATTTTTATATAATGTACAAGAAAATGTAGCATTTACGACGCACAATTTACGGCACCCAGTTGCTGCACGTTGTAAATTACACTCTTTTACAGCGTGCAAATATGTGCGCCGTAAAAGAGTTATTTTTTGTCTTTTTTACGGCGTGCTTGACATGCACGCCGTAATTGAAGACTCATTTACGGCATGCATTTTTGCGCGTTGTAATTGAAAACTTATTTACGGCATACATTTTTGCGTGTTGTAATTGAAGACTCATTACGGCATACATTTTTGTGCGTTGTAATTAAAGACTCATTTACGACATGCATTTTTGTGCGTTGTAATTGAAGACTTATTTTTCTTGTAGTGAGACTTGGTGTATATGCAACTGATTTGTTTACATATTTAACTATGCATGCATTAGATTACTTCAGTACATGTGATAACCTAATGCTTTATATCATTTTTTTTTCCCCAAGAGTTTATTCTTCTTGTATCCTTTTATAAGATTTAGACTTTCATGTGTTGTCACTAGAAAACTCGCTTACTGACATTGTGACAGCTATAGTTCATAATTACTGACTTAACTAGCATAAACATGTATAATTACTATAGCCCTGCTTGCCTGTTTCTTTGAAGTCCTTGCATGCTAGGAGTATCATTACTACTCTGATGAATGATGATCTAGCCCTTTGCGTACAAAGTCCTTTGGAATCTATGTTGCTGTCAATCTTAAACAAAGTCCTTTCTATTTTATAGCAGTAATTGACATCTAGATCTTAATTATCCAAGAGATGCTATAATTAGTTAGTAACCCTAACAGTGTACGTACGTGCCTGCATGTGTGGATAAAATAAATGCATGTACTGTATATATATATATATATATATATATATATATATATATATATATATATATATATATATATATATATATATATATATATATAGGTCTACTTTTTTCCGATTTGAATGTAGTGTTTAATATTTTTTTGGGACAAAAAGAACTTCGAATGGGTTTCCAACGTTTACCATTTATATTTTGGTTGTTTGCATTTTAGTATTGCTTCCCGTTTGAAATAGATATGTTCTACTTAGCCGTCGACATTTTGGTTGAAACGGCCGGCAAACAAAATCTATTTCATTCTCAGAGTTGTTGTTATGGTGATAAAAAATGACCGAAAATGATAAATTTGTAATTATAAAAAATGACCAAAAATGATAAATATCGGACGATACATAAATTTTTATTTTTTATTTGAATTCGAACTTTTACACTTTCATTTCATAACCAAATTGGCAAATTACCTAATGGTAAGTTGGTAACCCTAAAGAATGTGTACTTCTCTCTCTCCGTGACTTGTTTGAGAACATGCAAAGATCAACCATATTAATTATTGTTTAATCATCTTTTAACATTTTGATTCCAAAATCTTACATGCAAGTGGGACTACGCACATAAGCAAGTGAATATATATATATATATATATATATATATATATATATATATATATAGAGAGAGAGAGAGAGAGAGAGAGAGAGAGAGAGAGAGAGGGGGGGGGGGGGGGGGGGAGGGAGGAGGAGGTCGGAGGACTGAGGTGATTGAGATTCCGGCTCTTAAGTATTTCGCATGTTCTTCGAAATAATAGTCGTTTGATTGTATTTTTTGACCGTTAAGATTAGATCAAAATCTCGTAAAAAATTGGATAGTTAGAAGAAAATAATATGAATGGCAAACAAGACAATCCAATGAAAACGCCATTGCTAATGACGTCCCATAAAAATGGAAATGAGGTTTGATGTCATTGTCAAGGCGCGCCCATGGCCAATGGAGCCCCTTTCAATTTCTTTTTTTTTTGGAAGGAGTTGCATTTTCCTAATTAAGGAGTTGTGGTTCCCTACTCAAATGATAAATAAAGACTTACAAATTCGACAAGATTCTCTACTATTCCATGAATACTCCAATGATCTATAGCACTATTAGAGAACCGTAGCTCCTCAAATTAATTAATTTGGGAACCGCAACTCGTAAAAAAAATTGAATTAGCCGCCATTGTTCAAATTTTTTGGGCCCCATTAGTAATGACGTTCCACTCAATTATTTTGTGGGGCATCATCGGCAATGGTGTTCCATCCATTTTTTTGTCATTGACAATGACATCTCATCGAGGGATCTGCAAATATTCTAATTTTTATTTCTGTTCTACGTGATTTGAGAGAATTTTATCCCTTTACATGTAGTTTTCTATTAGAAAAAAAAATTGGGAGAGAACATAAGCACAATCTTCAAAAAAAATTCAAACCCACCTTTAAGGGAAAAAAAAATATAGAGAGAACATAAGCATAATATGAAAAATAAGTTTATCCAAGGGCTGAACTAAAATTTTTTTTAGAGGGGCTGCATATATGAATGAATTTCTTTTATGTAATATACTCAAAAATTAAACAAACAAAATAAAAAAAATTTACAGAAGTTACTACAAACTAGTGAAGTGATAACACAAGATTCGAATCCAAGACCTAACATACACAGACCAAGGAAATCTACCAACTGGGCTAGGACTGCTAGTACCCTTAAAATATGAAAATAAATTATTAGTACCGAGCCAAGAAAATTTTATCCCGGACTGCAGCCCGAAACAGTCTAGCTGTGGCTCCGCCCCTGAGTGTACCAATTCCCTCCCAACCCCAGCATGAGATTCTCCCCCACAATTTTTTTTTGTAGTTTTTTTTAAGGAACATTAGTCTAAATTTAAGAGTTGAAGGTGGAGTATTTTTTTAAGGTAAAATGTCTTTCAAAGGGAAGTTTTTTTTTTTTTTTTATTTCAGAACGCCTTCAAAGGGTCGTTTTTATGGGTTTTTTTTTTTTTGGAAATATTTTGAAGTTTTGTGCTTTTATTGCACTTTCTTATATATTTTTTTTTTCTTTTTTCCTCTGAACGAAAATTTCCGTATTAGAATAACTCGAATGTCTGGTACTGGTACTTTCTCAACCCATGTCTTGTTCATGTGCTGTACACTGATATGTGTAGTCTCCGACTTTCGACTCACTCTTATCAACAAAAACGATGGGTTTGAGCTAATAACTGCTTTCTAGATTATGTTATTGAGTAATGCTACAGTTACGATCAAATGCTTACAATCCTCTTATAATGGTTGTAAATATTTGGTAGTAGACTTAGCATTATTGTATGTGATTTCATCCTGCATCAGTGCACCTGCACAGCTTTTCTGAAATCGTGACAATATTTCTCTCTTTTCTATAGCTTGAACTGATTTGTGGTTCAGAAGCAAAAGCAGGAAAAGGAGAAGTGCTGTCAGGGGCGGACCCATCCTAGGCTAAGAGGGAATAGTCCCTTGCATCCGACCAGTATCCGGCTTGACTTGAACCGGCATTATTGGCACTACTAAAATATCATTTTACATTCTTCTAAAAAAAATTTATCATCCAAATTTTAAAATCTGTTCTTGCATTGATATTAGTTTCACTTCTAAAATATCATCATGCACTCCTCACTCCATACATATACAAATTAATGTTAAATTTAATACAAAAATATGTTTAGAATTTAAATGATAGAAAATTAATGTGTGTGTGTGCGCGCGCGCGCGCACGCAAATGACTTCTAGCCTAGTGATTAAGAGAGATACATGGGGCCCAAGTGGTCAGGAGTTTGAGCCCTAGTGCAGACGAGTTCATTACAATTACACATTGCTTCATATATATATATATATATATATATATATATATATATATATATATATATATATGGAAGCGGATCAAAGGCCCCGCCCGCGGAGCCCCATCGAAGCCCCGCCCCCCCCTGTACCATCGGATCACGTGGGGCCCGTGCGAGCCCGTGCGATCCAACGGCTAAGGATCGCGGGGACTTCGGCGGGGCTCCCGATCCGCTCCCTATATATATATATATATATATATATATATATATATATATATATATATATATATATATATATATATATATATATATATATATATATATGGTGTGTGTGTGCGCGCGCGCGGAGGGAGAAGGGGGTGAGTGGGGTCATATGACCGCACTATATTAAGTTAATGTATTTTTATTTTCTCTAAAAAAAAATTAATATATTTTTGCTCAAATTTTTTTTTAGGTTCGTCATAAACATTGATCTTCCCATAGAGCAAGGCATGGGATGGCCGACCGATAGTCGTTCCGGAACCGGCCCGATCGAACCCGGACAAGGTTAGCCCATGTGCTCGACCAGAGTCCATTCGGACGATTCTGAACCAGGTGGGAAGAAGATAGAACTGGATTTCTCTTCGCTAAACCTAACATGGTCGAGTCCCTCTACCGTGTACTCGAGCTCGGTATACCCTCCAAAACCCAGAGGCCCAACGAAGAATTGGTCAGAGGTTCAAACCCTCGTAACCTACGCCATCTCACTCCACAACCATATTTCAAGAATAGTATGGTCATTTCTATTTTTTAACCAAAATACACAAAAATACACCTATTGTTGTGGACAATTAGCTCAACCTCTCTTTATATCAATATATGTCAATATCTTTCTACAAGCCATCCCAACCTCTCTTTATATAGGAAGAGAGAGGTTGGGAGTTACAAAATGAAAAGTCACTTGGGAGTTACAAAAGTGAAGAGTCATCATGATGATGAATTACAACACTCCCCCTTGGCTCTTCACAAACTCTGCTTGTAAACACCTCTGAGCTTCTTTGTCGGTCTGTAGCTTGCAGATTCAAAAATGACCACCTACTTGTGCCTCGTTAAAACCTTGCCAAAGAAAACCCAGTGGAAAAAAAACTTTGGTCGAAGGACAAAAGAGTACACACAGGTCAGTGTGATGGGGTAAACTTAACCATTGCAAAGGTGCCTCGTCAAAACCTTGTCAGGAAAAACCCAGTGGGAAAAACCGCTGATCGAAGGACAAAAGAGTACACGATGGTTTAGAAGTATACAACTGGATACTCCCCCTGATTATAATAATCCTTAGTGAATAAGGGATTTGAACTGTGTCTCGTTAAAAACCTTGCCAAAGAAAACCCAGTGGGAAAAACTTTGGTCGAAGGGAAAAAGAGTACACGAGCATACATCAGGATGCTTCCCTTTTCACTCGCACTCAACAGGGTGCGGGATATACGCACAACAGGGCGTTGGAAGGCGCTTGTTGGGGCGCTCCCCCTCACATGCACACAACAGGGTGCAGGAAACATGTTCCACTTAGGCTAGCTCTGAAAGCTTCCTAAGTCCAATCGCTCTGACATGTTTCTGGAACGAGTGTTTTGGCAGTGACTTGGTGAACAAGTCTGCACGGTTATTCTCCGATCCAATGTGTTGCACTTCAATCTTTTGAAGTGCTTGTTGTTCATGTGTAAAGAACAACTTGGGCGATATGTGCTTGGTAGCATCCCCTTTGATGTAAACATGTTTCGCTTGATCAATAACAGCGGTATTGTCCTCATAGATGACAACAGGTTCATCTGGGTCATATGGAAGATCACATGTACTTCGAATATGGCCAATAACAGCTCGAAGCCATACACACTCTCTAGTCGCCTCATAAAGCGCGAGTAGCTCAGAGTGGTTCGTTGAAGTAGCCACTAAGGTCTGTTTGCGAGACCTCCAAGAAATCGCCGTGTTCCCAATGGTAAAGACGTAACCAGATTGGGAACGCCCCTTGTGCGGATCAGATAAGTATCCCGCATCGGCGTAGCCAACAAGGGTCGCGTTGCTTCGAGTGCCAAGAGCGTTGGACTCACTCAAAACCGCGTAGGGATAGAACAAGCCCAAGTCCGTAGTACCCTTAAGGTAGCGGAAAATGTCTTTTATGCCATTCCAATGGCGGCGTGTTGGCGCGGTGCTGTGTCGAGCTAGACAATTCACAGCAAACGAGATGTCCGGTCTAGTACATTGGGCCAAGTACAATAAAGCGCCTATTGCACCCAGATAAGAGCACTCAGGACTCAATATCTCTTCGTCGTCCTCCTTTGGACGGAATGGGTCCTTAGTAATGTCTAGAGAGCGGACGATCATGGGAGTAGCGGACGGCTTAACGTCAAAATGACTAAAGCGTCTCAACACCTTTTGGGTGTAGTTTGCTTGATGGACAAGAATTCCATCTTTACGGTGCTCGATCTGCAGGCCGAGGCAAAACCGTGTCTTCCCAAGATCCTTCATCTAGAATTTCCTCTTCAGGATATCAACAGTTTCTGACAAGTCTTTTTCGGTTCCTATGAGATTCATGTCATCTACATAGACCGCGATGATTGCGTATCCTGAAGTGGATTTCTTTATGAACACGCATGGGCAAAGTTCGTTATTAACGTATCCCAAACCGATCAAGTATTCGCTTAGGCGGTTATACCACATTCGTCCGGATTGTTTCAATCCATATAGCGAACGTCTCAGTCTAATCGAGAACGCGTTCCGTGGTCGGGAACTACTTGATTCAGGCATCTTTAGTCCTTCAGGGACTTTCATATATATCTCTGTGTCTAGATCCCCGTAGAGATAGGCTGTGACCACATCCATGAGCTGCATATTCAGTTTTTCGGAAACTACTAAACTGATTAAGTAACGGAACGTTATGATGTCCATTACGGGAGAATACGTCTCCTCGTAATCAATTCCAGGGCGTTGTGAGAAGCCTTGCGCCACAAGGCGAGCCTTGTATCGCACAATCTCATTTCTCTCATTACGCTTCCTTAGGAAAACCCATTTGTGACCAACTGGTTTAACATTGGGTGGTGTTGGAGCAACAGGTCCAAACACGCTTCTTTTCGCTAAGGAGTCTAGTTCAGCCTGGATTGCTTGTTTCCATTGTGACCAGTCCGTTCGTCGTTGACACTCGGCAACACTACGAGGTTCCATGTCATCATTGTTCATAATGTCAGTGGCCACTGAGTATATGAACACATCATCGATGACAGTTTCGTTTCGCTTCAAAATATCTTCTAAGCTAGCATACTCGACGGATATTTCGAGGTTATCGGCATGATTAGGAATATGCGTTTCATCTGGAACGCGCTCTTCTAATACATCGCCGTGATCCTTAATGATCTCATGTGGCAAAACGCTTTTAACAAGATTTCTCCGCTTCCGGGGCAGAACATCTTTGGAACCAACCGGTCTTCCCTTCTTCTTGGGAATAGCGGCGGACTGGACGGCCGATGGCAGCGTCCTTTGCTCGGCGGGTTCGACCGGAGCAACATGTTTCACAGGAACATGGCGTCTCTCAGGGACGTCTATCCTTGCAGGCACATTTGCAGCAGGTATAATTGATCTCGTGACTTTTGCTAGGTCGCTAAATGCATCTGGCATTTGATTTGCAATATCTTGCAGACCTAGAATCCTCTGCACTTCCTTATCACTTTGTGCAGAGGGGGGATCATGATGAGCAAAAGCGGGCACATGCCACGCTAATTCACGTCGTTCCTCATCAACGTTAGCGTGTATTTCTCCCCCTAACGACGGGAAGATTGCCTCATCAAAGTCGCAATCCGCGTGTCTCGCGGTAAAGAGATCGCCTGTCAAGGGCTCTAAATAGCGAATGATGGACGGGGAGTTATAACCGACATATATTCCCCGTCGCTTCTGAGGTCCAAATTTTGAACGCCTTATCGGCTCAATTGGAACATTGACTAGGCACCCAAACACGCGTAAATGTGAGATATCAGGCTCACATCCAGTAACCAGCTGGTACGCGGAAAGTGGTTGGGTGGCCATGGGCCTCAGACGGACCAAATTTGTAGCGTGCAAAATTGCGTAGCCCCATGCAGATAGTGGGAGTTTGGTGCGCATAACCAAGGTCCTCGCTATCACTTGTAGTCGCTTTATAAAAGCTTCCGCTAGGCCATTTTGGGTATGAACATACGCAACAAGATGTTCAAGATTTATTCCCAAAGTCATGCAATAGTCATCGAAAGTCTTCGATGTAAACTCCGCGGCATTATCAAGTCTAATAGACTTTATCGGATAATCCGGATGGTGAGCCCTTAACTTAATGATCTGGGCAAGGAGTTTAGGAAACGCTGCATTTCGGGTGGACAACAACACTACGTGTGACCATCTAGTCGATGCATCAACCAAAACCATGAAGTATTTAAATGGTCCGCATGTTGGTTGGATTGGTCCACAAATATCTCCATGAATTCTCTCAAGGAATTGGGAAACCAATCTCGTAGGTTTCACATGGAGTGGCTTGAGATTCGTCTTCCCAATCGAGCAAGCTTGGCATAGGCTTTTCAGATTTATAACGAAATTCTTTCCTCCAAGAGGATGCCCATGTGATGCATTCATAGTACGAAGCATCGTATTTTGACCCGGATGACCCAGCCGGTCATGCCATAGCATAAAAGTCCTCTCATCAACTGGCGCTCGGCGAATGATGAGATTACTCTCGATGTGTTGTATCGTAGTGAGATACAAACCACTTGAAAGACATTTCAACTTCTCCAAGATACGCTTTTGGCCGTACTGAGTGGAGGTAATGAAAAGATACTCGAAGCCATGTTCTCGAGCAGTTTCAACATGAAATCCGTTTTCCTCGAATATCCTTAAAACTCAGTAAGGTACGACTGGACCTTGGAGAATATAAGGCCTCTGATACTTCAACGGGAGTACCATTGGACAACGAAAAACGGGCTTTGCCAAAACCTTGAACAAGGGTTGAGGGTCCCGAAATGGTTGTCACTGAGGTTACTTTAGGCGTATAGGAGATAAAGTATGATTTATCTCTCAAGATAGTGTGAGTCGTTCCACTATCAACCAGACAATCCACTGCCCCGTGGTCCATGCCTATAAGTAAAGAAAAAATTAAAGTTTGTCACACGTTTGAGGAAAGTGCTCGAAATAGAACTTTAATTTATCGAGAAAACAGAAAATACAAACCACCAAAAGTTTCATGACTTAAATCAAATATAGAGAAAATGGAGATTCATTCTTCCATTTCTGCTACAAAATCGGGGGTCTCAAGATTTAGATTTTCGCACTCGTTGACCAGATTTGCTTCGGCCCGGCGCCCCTTGTGATAGTTATTAACTTCTTGGGGGGTCGCCCTGCAAGTCCGTTGCATATGACCATAAGTACCACATTTGTAGCAAAGAGTAGGCGCTTGGCCTTCCACTCTCGCTTTGGGACGACTGGCCCGTTGGTTCTTACCATGAGACTGCCTAGGAGTCAAAGGTCCTTGGTTCTTGTTAGAACCTCGCTTTGGATGGCGAGACTTAAACTCGCCTCTGTTCCTTGGCTGGGACGACTGGCCCTTGTCTCGTTTCCACCGTAGATTTGGTCCACGGAGAGCGTTTGCATCAGGCATTGGAATTGCCTTTGTTCTAGCAGGACGAGAATTGTTGTTTCTCATTAAAATGAGACTGTTCTTCTCTTCTAGTAAAAGCTGGGTGATGAGCTCGGGAAACTTGGTGAACTTAGACTGACGGTATTGCTTCTGGAGCAAGTTGTCAGTGGAAGGAAATGTAGTGTATGTTTTCTCCAATAGATCACTGTCGGTTAATATCTCACCGCAGTATTGGAGAAGTGATCGAATCCTGCAGACTTCATTGTTGTAATCAGTTACACTTTTGAAGTCTTGGAAGCGCAGGTTCAACCAGTCATGGCGTGCTTCAGGTAGCCATATGGTCTTCTGGTGGTCGAAGCGCTCTTTCAGAGAGTCCCATAGCGTCTTCGGCGAGGAGATTTCAATGAACTCCACCTTCATGGCGTCAGATAAATGTCTGCGGAATAGAATCATCGCTTTGGCGTTCATTGAGCGAGTGACTTCCACTTCACGCTCTTCCTCGTTATAGATGACGTCCAAGAGGCCCTGCGCATCTAGATGGTTCTGGATGTCTTGCGTCCAGTCCAAGTAGTTCTTGCCAGAGGCTTCAAGGATGGGAAAATCAATCTTGATCGATATTTTTCTACAACAGGAGAAAAAATCTTGATCAGTCAACATATAAAACGACAGGTTTATATGGATTTGGTTTGTATAAGCAACAACAAACAATCGTAAATAAAAACAACGGTTTTGAAAAAACGATTTTTGTTTAAAAATTATCTTATATCGATCGACGGGCCGATATAGAGAGGTCAATAAGTTTCTTGCAAAAATGCATAATTATAAATACAATTTGAGCAAAAAAATAATATTCGGTCAACCCCTTTCAGTAGCTCTACGTGAATATGACCAGGCGGAAAAATGGGGGAGGAGGGTCACCGGGGACCTCTTAAGAACCAAGCCCCAAGTTCTTTCTGACATCATACCCAAGTAGGTGAGCCTATTCGGAGAGACTTCGTAAAATTTTTGTCAAATGTAAGAATAAATAAGATTTTTCAAGAAATTCACGCTATTTGCGAACTGTGCAAAATAGGTGACAATTTAGTGCGTGCTCAAAATGAGCGTTGCCTTTGAAAAATTATTAACCAAAAAAGTTATTTTTGGGAGGCCCAAATTTGGCGGTGCCAGAATTTGTTTATATAGCCAAAACCAATTTTTCAATTTTTACGCCATTACGCTAAAAAAAAAACGTACAACATAAGTAGGCAACAACACACAAAAGAATTGGTGCCTAAGCAAGCGGCACCAAAAAAATATCAACTATTTTTCCGACGTCTAATGAAGCGACGCCGAAAAAATAGCGAGAAAAAAAAATTACAATTTTTACTACCCATCTGTTACAATAATTCACTAAGTAACATAAACAAAATTGCTACTGAGTTGCTTGTCGGGACGCAGACGCTCGCCGGGGCGCTCCAAATCCATCATTACCAAAAAAAAGTTAGCATCTAAATTCTCTTTTTCAACATGAAAATTTGCTATCAAAAATTTATTATTATTTTTTTTCTTTTCCGTAGTAAAGAAAACAGCACATAGATTTCAGAGTTTAAATAAAACAAAATCAAAACCAGAAGCTAAATGTAAACGTGTTGTGGACAATTAGCTCAACCTCTCTTTATATCAATATATGTCAATATCTTTCTACAAGCCATCCCAACCTCTCTTTATATAGGAAGAGAGAGGTTGGGAGTTACAAAATGAAAAGTCACTTGGGAGTTACAAAAGTGAAGAGTCACCATGATGATGAATTACAACACCTATATATATTTTAGTGGTTTATGGACATTAATCAGAAATATATTTTGTCATTTTATTGAGACCAAAATATTCTCGTAACAACCATAAACGGCTACATTATATGGTTATTTTAATTATTTTAATTCTCGAAACTCTTTAAATATGATTTATTTTATTTTTTTGTCACAAAATTCCTATACTCTTTTAGTTACTTTACCTTCAGACTATAGTTTTAGACATCTATTATTCGCTACTCAGTCTAAAGGTCACGGATAATGAATAATAGCCACCGACCACAGCTAGTCCGTAATTCAGCCACGCAACCGGATGGGACATATGGCACAAATAAAAATGAGGGTGTCATTGTCGCATTCCATCCAATATTTGGCAATATTATAGTGAGATTTATGAGAAGAATGTTATCATCGTTAGGGGTATAAATCATATTGAATGCATAAAATATAAAACTCGAATAAAATAGGTATTTACAGTGCATCTATATTATGTTTTAATTAATATTTTTTTTTAGTACTAATTTTGTATATTTAAACTTTTTTACACCATGCTATGTATAATTTGTAAGTTATAACATAATTACATTAATCTGATTGAACCGATTGGATCGAAATACTGCGAACCAATAGAATACAAAGTCTAACTCAAATTCAAATTTCCAAAAAACTGTGAATATAGAATTTCACTAAAACATAATATAAATACATTTTTTTTACTAGTTTGTTCGTTGATACGTTGGGAACCATAATTTATTTTTTAAATTTTTAAATAGTAACTGTAAAATCGTGGGCCAATCCCGATGCTGGTCAGACGCAGCACCCGAGTTGTGGGTTAAGATTAGGTTTGAATACTTTCAAGGGCTTACTAAATCTTAAATTTTGTCACAGTTTAAAGTTTAAGTCCTGACATGTCCAATTGAAAAGTTTAGATCCTGAATTTTTATTTTTGACTTTTTTTTTTCCATTATAGCATGAACATGAGTATTGGACAACAAACAACTCATGCAGGAAATCAGGGTATAATGAAAAAATCAATAATAAATTTAAGGTCCAAAATTTTGCAATTGAACATATCATATCAAGACTTAAACTATAAGCTGATATAAAATCGAGGGTCTAAAGGATAATTAGCCAGTTAGCCTATTTTAAATCCAATCCGACTCAAAACTGATCAAATCGGATCCAAATCTGTCCGACCTAGGAATCTAATCGGTGTCCAAAGTTTGTTGTGCGCCATGACACATGCAAGAGGAGAGGGTTGAACGGGACAAAGGGAATCAAACTACTATTACTACTGCCCATATCCGTAGAAGCATAGGGAAAGAATCAATCCACCCCTTTCCTTGAAATGCATTGTGACACTCCACACCATGTGACCCCTGTAACTTATATTAAGTACTAGCCAGCCATACAGTGCTATAACTGGCAACAACACTCATTGTATTGATAATAACATATTTATGGAGTCCAAATAAGATTAAATATTTGATTTAATTTGATTTGGATGTCCATAATTAGTGCTGGACTATTTTAGATATAATATGATTCTTATTTGAGAATTTTCTATTTAAGAGATGCTATTATAATAATCTAAAATATGATGTTGATGGACTATTTTAGGTGTAGTAGGATTCTTATTTAAGGGCTTCCTATTTAAGAAATCATATTATGACCTAAAAGAGTTTTTTTTTTTTTTTCATCCTATATATATGGGGTGAGGGTGGAGGCACAAAGCACAACACAAAAAGTGGAGATTCAAGGTGCTCGTCCACAGAAAATCTAAGAAAATGTTCCGCACTTTGCTCTCTTAGGACTTCGCCATCCAAGACAAAAGAAAGAAGAGATCTAATCGAAGGGTCGTCAACTTCGGTTAGGGAGATTGCTGCGATTTCAATTGTAATCTCTTCTTTTCTTATTTTTGAGTGTGGTGAGGGGGTTGAACCTATTAGGGCAAATGGTTCAACATTAGTTTGTCAATCTTGTAATTTTATCTGAGTTATAGAGATTGAGATTTGTCCAAGTGACGTAGTCACCGTCATATACTTGTCTTTATCTGTGCTTGGTGTCCGTTAGACGAAGGTTGGTTATTTCAGATGGGTTGGCCTAATTAGTTTTCGTTGCGACAACGTCTCAGACACGGTATCGGAGCGCAGGAGGGCGTATCTGATTTCCAACATCTGGTATCAGAGCTTTGGAGGTTCTGGCAACCATGTCTACGGAGCAGATGAACACTCTATGATCACCCTCACAGGAGGAAACTGGACGATTTGGAAGCCAAGGATGGAGGATCTACTCTGGTGCAAGGACTTGCATGGTCCGTTGTAGGGCGACAACGCAAAGCCAATGGACAATGCTGCTGAAGACTGGAAACGACTAGATCGAAAGGCCGTTGGATTTATCCGCCAATGGTTGGATGATTCGGTGTTTCACCACGTGTCCATGGAGAGTTCAGCAAAAGCATTATGGGAGAAGCTGCATTCGTTGTACGAAAGGAAGACGGCTGGCAACAAGGCATTTCTTATTCGCCAACTCGTCAACTCGAAATACACGGAGGGTGCCCTAGTGGCACAACATCTGAACGAGGTTCAGGGTATCATAAATCAGCTGTCTGCGATAAAAATGGTGATTGATGATGAGCTTCAGGTCCTACTGCTCTTGAGTTCTCTGCCGGAAAGTAGGGAGACATTGGTGGTGTCGGTGAGCAACTCCGCGCCTGATGGAGTTGTCATGATGGAGGCAGTCAAAAGTAGCTTGTCGAATGAGGAGGTCTGCGCAAGCAAGTGGAATCGTCGCAGGAGTCCGCTCTGGTGACTTCCTACGGGAAGGAAAGACCCAATTCACAGACGAAGACAAGGGGGAGTTCTCGAAATCTTGCGGTTGTGGACTACAAGGAGGGTTGCTATCACTGTGGCAAAAATGGTCATATCAAGAGGAACTGCATGAAGCTCAAAGCTGAGAAGGCAAAAGGTAAGGACGATCAGGAGGATCTCACAGCAATGGAAGATATCATCATCGCAGCAACTGACGCAGAGGAACCTTGTGGCATGTGTCATGACAGCAACTGGGTCATGGACACGGGGGCGTTGTATCACGCCACTACACATAGGAGGATCTTCACGTCATACCGCGGTGGCAGGTTTGGACATGTTAAGATGAGCGACAAGGGGACAGCTGCAGTTGTAGGCATCGGTAATGTGCACTTGGCAACGGAGCTCAATGAGAAGCTCGTTCTCAAGGGTGTGCGACATATACCGAGTTTGTGCTACAACTTTGTTTCTGTAGGGAGGCTGGCAGATGATGGTTGTCGCAGTCTATTTGGGAACAAAGATTGGATGCTTGCGAAGGTTTCCCAACAGCTGGTTCGGAGAGATTTGTGTTGTGGCATGTACAGGATCAAGCCGCTGAGCTGTACAGTAGCCCACAAAAATCGAATGGAGGCTTGAAAGGGTGCTCGACAGGAGGTGGATCGTCGAAAACTTGCTGAGGAGGGGCTTCTAGGTGCTTTTAGGATATGGAGGATTCGGTTCGTCGAGACAAAGCGACGGATGGTGGTGAGTCAAAGAATTGAGGATCAGTTTGTCGGTCCCATGACAGCTGGTCGGTCTCTAGGTGGGGGTTGCTCTACAGATCCGGTTTTAGCGACGGGTGGTTTGCCAAAGTGTAACACCCAGTTTCTAAAATAAGGATAATTTTGAAATTTTGTATTTTAATTTATTTAATTATGGTATTTAAAATTTTAATATAATTTTTAGTAATTTTTAATCATTTTAAAACTATTTAAATTATGACTTATGATTTTGGTGTTTGACTAGTGTAACCTTAGAGCCTAGTCATGTGATTAAGATGTTTGACTAGTACATTCTAGTCTAGAGGGTATTTTGGCCATTTTAGAATTTATTTAAATTTATTATGATTTATGGGAATTTGTGTGATTTTAATATTAATTAAATATTGCTATGTGTTAAGTTAGTCTTGACTAGTTGAGACTTTGTATACTAACCTAGAACTAACCCTAGTTGGTGACCCTAGTCTAACTCTAGTTAACCTAATTTTAGTCATTAGGAATTAGTTTTAAGGTAGGAAGTATTACTTAAGTGAAATTAGTTCATGACTTATGGCTTAAGTCAATGACTTATGATTTATCAATTTTAAAGCCTAGTGTTAAGCCATAGGTCCATGACTTAGGCCCAAAACCAAATTAAACCTACCCATGGCAGCCAACCTAGGGTTTCCTACCCCTATTTAATGCCTCCTTCATTTAGGGTTAGCCTCTCTTGGAAATAGATCTCAAGTTTAGAAGGAGGTAAATCCCGAACCTTAGAAATTCCTAATTAATTTATTTTAGCTCATTTTTAGTCCTAGTCTTTTGCAATAGGATCTAATTCATGTTTATATACTGATTTTGGAGGAGCACCTCAGTTTGCATACCATTTGGAGATTTGGAGTTGCCATTTGGAATCCCCTCTTTGAAGCTTTTCTTGCGTTTTGATACTCAATAGGTAAATGATCTAAACTCATAATTTTTTCTGATTTCTTTACATATAAGTTAGGTTTTAGGGTTTCCTAGCTGTCCCCAAAAAATTAGGCACGATTCGTGTCCATTTCGTGTCCGTATCGGACACGTATCGAAATAATATACTAGGTGTTTGTAGAAATGCCACATAGAAATAAATTTTCGTATTTTTGAAATGTAATTACATGGATTTGTAGATCTTGATGTGTGTGTCAATATTTGTGAAGGTGTCCTAGTGTTTTAGTGTCCTATTGTGTCAGAATTTTGGGTTGGACACGCCGTGCACACACGTACACTGTATCCTGCATCACGGGCTCATTTTCTCTCGACACAGGACACTTCGTGTCCTAATTTTTGGTGTGAGCCTAGGGGAAACGACTGTCACCGTGCTCCCAAAATTTGGGAGCACCTCGTGGGGTGTGCGTGGCGCAATCGCCCCCGCACTGGCCGCGCACTGTCGTGCGCAGGCGGCTGTGCACGCGCACAGGCGCTGCTGACACGGGGTTCGTGTCGTGTCTGTGTGTCACATAGACACGATACAGGCTGACACAGACCTAGCCCTATCCTAGGTGCACCTGTGGACACAAGCACGTGTCGTGTCGTGACGTGTGTCGCGTGTTATACGCGTGTGCACGCGTGCACGATGATTATTTGTGCACTGTTTGGTTCTGTGTTCGTGTGTTATTTTGGACATGATTCGTGTCCAGTTCTTGGACACGAGGACACTCCTTGACACCATCATTTATGTATCTTCATTTACCAACCACTGAATCGAAGTATTAGTTGTGATTTCAATTCGAAAATTTGGTTTTCCTATTTTTCTAAAACAATGGTTTACTGTGTAAATTCTGAGTTTAAATTCTATTTCTAACTGCCTTCCCTGTTTAAATGCCATGATAAATTACTTACACATTGGTAATGGGTTACCTTAATATTGGTTTATGATAGGTGTTAGGTTTTGGTTTCGAAAATGACATTTCCTGTACTCGGAAGTGATTCCTGATACTAAGTTCCTGTTGATTAAATTCTGAGTTTATATTCAATGATAAACTGATTTTTTGATGTTATCTAAAACTGAGATTTTGCACTGTAAAAACCTATGGGTTCATAAGTTGAAAACCTGAGTTTTAAATGAAATACCTGAGATGGGTTTTCGAGCAAGTGAACCCCATGCCATTTTATTAAACTGTTTTCAAATAAAATTTCGAATGTGAAGTCATTGAATTTCTGATTTATGGGTTGGGGATTGAAATGGGAGTTAAAACTGAGATTGACTCAAATACACACACATGAATGAAACAGTGAACTGAGATTTGTTTGGGTTCACCTAAAACTGAGATTCTATGATAAACACTACACACACATGCACAAAACTGAATGAGTTAACTGTCATTTTAACCTGTTTTGTACACTCTTTAAACATTAGAACCTGAGATGGTTCAGAATTTTCCAAACCTGAGAAAAGGTTGAAGGTTTCAATCCATGTAAACTGATGAAAACCTGAGAAAGGGGTGAAGGTTCACTGTTTTCGAAATAAATCTGAGATTAAGTTTGTAATGGAAAACTGAGATTGTTCATATCAAGAAAACAGAATTTGTTTATATCAAAGACTGAGGTTTGTTAATATATAAAACTGGGTTTGTACCTAATGTGAAAACCTGAGAACTAAAATGAATTTCCTTAGATTACCCTATGTTCATAACCTGAAATTTCCTTTATGTAAATATGAGATTATACCACTGTCTACATATCCTACACACACACCCTCTCTTTTCCCTCACTTTCTTTCACTACACACACACACTTCTAAATTTCCTTTTCCTCCTCTCTATATATATAGCTATCTATATATATTGGTGTATTGTATATTAGAGTTTAGGGGAGGGAGCTTGAGAGTCTTAATGTATTTATATATGTGTTTGTTATATAGATGTGTATTCTATATATATAAGTTATTCACATGGGTGCAATATATATTACTTGTAGACAAGGTTATAGGTAAGGATATCATAAGAGATAGTGTAAATATGATAGGCATATGATATATATAGGTTAGGCCTATATATGGGTATGTATTGTGAGGATATATATGATACATATATATAGTTGGTTTTGTATATATGATATATATGTATATCCTTGACTTGATATCATAGCCTATAGCCTAGATTGACCTAGACAGTTGACCAAGAGTTGACTTTGACCTAGTTGACTTAGAATCATGTACTTTGCATTGCAGATTTCCATTATTACATATTGAACACATCTTAACCTGTATTACTCTAAATAGGACTCTGTGACACCAATTCGGACATCTATTCATATCAGTCATTCTGGGTGACAGGCGAGTACATTCTCTGATCATTTCATATCGTGTTTAGAATTATTTTCCTGCTTTAAATTACTTTACTTGATACTGTCACGTTGGTCACATGGATTGGTACTATATGGACCTTTTCATGAGATGTTATCCCCCTCGGGAGCATCGGATACTGTATGTTTTGTGCGTTTCACGAATCATCACGTATCTCTATGCTTCCCCTGATTCACGAATCGCTTGTGACACATGTACTCTCATATTCACAGAGCCATCATGAATCACCTTCACGTATTACTCATTTTATGAGCCATGTGAAGTTTCACGAAACTTAACATAACTTGAACAGATCTTTGTGTATTGATTGGGGATGGGGGTGTAGAAATAGACATGTGAATATTATCCCAGTAGCTGTAGTCATGAATCACTCTCTTAGTTGTAGTCATGAATCTCCTATGCCATTCACATGTTTATATTTTACTCTGACTCACTAGTCACTATTAGCTCTCTATGTATAGTAGATATTTCTATTACAGTTCTCTCTCTGTTTACATACTGTTTTTCTTCATTTTATGTATCTTACTTTACTGTATGATTATATTTTCTAACCTGCTATGATCTGTTGAGATGTACTGTACTCGCTCCTGTCCTGACTGAACCTGTTAAAAATATTACAGAGGATGAGGAGGAGGCCCTATGTACCACCTATTACGGAGCAGGCTTAGACGACACCTGCGACCTGGTTCCTCTGGAGGACCGAGCTGCAGTACAGGATGCTACTCCCATAGTCTAGGCTAGATAGCTAGGCTTTAGCTTTTCTTTCAGCATTGTTATTTGAATTTCAGTTGTTGTTCTGAGATGTAGTTTATATTAAGAGACTCGTATTGAGCTGGATGTTCTTAAGTTGTTATCCTAGACACTTAGATTTTCTCTCTCTTATTTGTATTACATTGTGGTTTGATCTCTCTATCTACCTTTACTATTCTGTATCTGCCTTAGATGTGATTGAGACTGTTCTGTTATGTCACCTCCATTCAGAGCGTATATACTGTACATGTACCTTTATATTGTTAGATGATTGACCTAGGACAGCGTTCTACCGCCGACACTGCGGCATAGGCTGGGCGTTGTTACGTTCTCGTACCCTCACAGTGGGTGCGGGTCGTGACACGTTTTTAGTGGTGGCCCATGCAGGTCGAGTTTGTGTAGTGGTATTCGAACTAGAGTACCACTACAGCCTGCAGTAGGATTAGGATATTTTTGGAGGTACTCAATCACATTAGAAAAAACTCTTATTCAGATTCCGTATATCTACATTTTGTCGCTTATTGCCTTCATCGAATTTAAACTTTCCTCCTTTGATATTTCGACTCATTCTCAGCAATTGTTTCTTTTGATCTGTGTCTCCAGGATGGTTGAGACGCGATCGCATCGCCAGGGCCAGGGGGACGCCGATGAGAGGTTTGCCACCTCTCATACTCAGCAGCCAGCCCCTGGTACCGCAGCCCCTGTCATGCCAGCTGGGGTAGGCGTTTCAGCAGCTTTTGGAGGAGCCCCACCAGCAGTGAGGCATGAGCCGAGTCGGGTGATTCCGGATGTACTTCATCAGCAACAGCAGCCACCTGTAGGGACAGTGGACGCCGTTCAGCTGTTAGCCTTTTTCCGGCAGTACATGGAGGGTCAGCAGACCCAGCAGCAGAGGCACACCACAGAGCTCACACGAGGCATTGAGCTGGCAATGACCGCAGTAGAGAGAGTCGTAGCTCAGCCAGCGGCAGCCCCGCAGCCGTACCAACCATGGGAGAAGGGCATCCAAGATTTCCAGAAGATGCACCCGAGAGACTTTCGAGGGACAGAGGGGATCTTGTATGCCGATGAGTGGATCGAGCATATGGAGAAGATTTTCAGGTTGGCCGAGATCCGACGAGGCTCCAGATTGAGGCAGCGGCCAGCATGATGCAGGATCTGGCCCGTACAAGGTACTAGACCAACCCGAGGGTCGGCACAGTAGGACAGACTTGGGCAGCATTCAAGAAGCTGTTCAAGGAGAAGTTCTTTCCAGACGCAGTACTGGGAGCCCTCGAGACCCAGTTCGAGGCCCTGGTCCAGGGGAGCCAGTCCGTGGAGGAGTACGTAGGAGAGTTCTGCCACCTGAGCAGATTTATGGAGGACTTATCGGAGACGACGAAGGCCCGGAGATTTCGGAAGGGCTTGGTAAAGGAGGTCAAGTCCTACACCAAGAACGCCCACAGCGCCACCTATGAGGAGATCCTGGTGGACGCTTTAGCTGCAGAGGATGAACTTGAGCTTAGGCTCAAGAGGGGGTGTAGTGCCCCGTCCCGCAAAGTAAATCGGAGGAATCGAAACGCCGACGGTATTCGGTCTTAGCCTTGCGACGGCTTGCTCGGAGACATCGCTCAGGTGGGGTAGTTTCGGTGAACTCTCCTCATCTTTGCCTTCACATAATAAATCGTGTTTTCAACTTGCACAAGTTAGGCTTGATAAATAAAAGCTACGCATCCACATAGCTAAGGGAATAATCCCGACGGATTGAATCGAGTTAGAACATGGAAAACGTCCCACGGTCGGCTTAGAGTTGGTACACGGCGTACTTTAAAAATGACACTCGGTCCTTCGTCCCGTGGCTTGGGAGAAGGAAAGTTGGTTTTTGACACAAAACTATAAAATTAGCCTAAGTCATAGGCGTCGCCCGCATGAATGCTTGCTAAAGCATGCTCGGTCCTGTCCCGCAATGTCACGCCCCAGTACCGAAATACAGAGACGGACTAGGCCAGCTACTCCATATGAGGTACGTAACGTCATACGACGATCGTGGCTGTCGAGAGACTAGGGGGTACATGCTACAATCAAGTCTCCTATGGTCCCATAGAGTTCTATGTCTCAATCAATCAAATCACATCAGCAATTAAATGAACATTAAAGATAAAGCAGTAAGGCGTCCCCGACGCTTCATCAAAATGATCACGAGAGACTAGCTTTATAAGTTAGCTATCTCAGAGAGTCAGAAGTACAAAATTATACACAGCTACAGTCTGTTTAATTACAATGATGTACTGACACAAAATATCAAGTAATCCGGCTAACAGGTGCCGGTGGCTAAACGCCGCAAAAGTATAAGCAGGAGTGGTGGAGAAGAAACCCACTCGAGTCCCCGAACCGCCATGCTCCTAGTATGCACCATGGATGTCAGGAAGGAAGATCGTGTCCTCAGGCTCTGCTACGAGATCTGGCCAAACAAAACCAGCGGGGTCAGCCCCGAATAGCAAGTACCGCCAAAGAGGTACAAGAGTTAAGATTAAAAACCCAGTTAATAGAATGATTGATAATAGTAATACTTATGCTACTATTATAGGGTAGCGCAACATCTTCGAACCCATATGGCACCCGTACAACCAAACAAGGTCAAAAGGTGCCGTATGGAGTCGGGACGCGTCGTACTCTATAACATTCACATAAGTTAAAAGGTATAAACAATAAAATCTCCTGATCGTGACTTCGGTCGATAGCCTATCGCAGCACAATAACCAACCCAACAATCAAACAAGAATATGGGTTGGATCATGCACCATGATAGACCATGTTCCTCAGTCATTCACAGAAGTAGCACTTCACAACCAGAATATATCTTTCGTTCATAACTTCGGTCCACAGCCCATCATAGTACGATAACCAACCCAACAATCAAACAAGAACAAGGGTTGGATCACGTACCATGACAGTCCGCTTCCCTCAGTTATTCACGGAAGGTAATAGAATACAAGCAAGTCATTTTTCACAGCCAATCAAGTCTACGAGTTTCTAGTGGGACGAGGTTATCCTCGCGTCATGTTATTTAGAAAATCCACAGATTGTATCTTTCCAGCAAGACTAGCCAACCTGGGGGTTCGCGTAGACAGGTATGATTGAGCACAGGTCCCTCGTAAGGCCACCTTGCCAAAACATATATTATATAGCAGGAATTAATCGAATACAGTCATCCACTCGTTGCAGATGATACAGTATCCGTGGAGACCAACCGGCGCGTCAAGACAATATCTCAAGGCGGCCGGTGTAACACGATCTCGGAATTCTGCCCTCCCCATGCATCTAGTATATTTAGTTGCCTAGTTTAACCCTAGGTGAAATCTTGGACTCTCATGCTGTGGCCTGCATGATTATCCTCCTAAAGTCGTACTTTAGTACGAGTACCCAAAGAGGATCCATGTCAATCAGTATGTCAACATGTTCTACCCTCCGTAGTGTAATGTATCATTGCAAATACGCCATGTGGAGTTACGAGTCCTTTGTCGAGCATGAACAAGAACTGGGACATTCAGGTACATGTATCAGGTTGGAACACTTTGTTCTCCGGGGTCACATTAGTGCTCATATCATGCTCGGGACAAAAGGCGTAAGGATATAAAATGGGCATATAATATCTGATAAAATATCCAAAAGCGTACGCACAAAAAGCACGCACGCTCAAGGGGTGAAAAGTCACGCAGGCTCACTCAGGCTCACTCAAGGCAGCGTGCGTGAAAAGTCACACAGACTCAAGGGAAGAGCTGCTTCCAACAGAAAGCGTGCTCAAACAGGAGCACACTGTTCACTGTCTTCTCCAAACAGTAAGAACACCATGGCTGAACCCAAACTTCAAAGCATCCTAACTTGGCCATCCGAACTCCAAATCCAGATTTCTAAGGTTCCAACTTGGGTGAAACTGAATGCTCTTCCACATGGAAGCATCAAAAACCCATAAAATCGAACTAAAGTAGATCAAACCAGGCAAAATCCGAAAATAATTAAAACCTAGATCTACAAAAATTAAAGCTTCAAAATAGAAATTTCTAAGTTCTAAACTAGTATAGATTGAGGAGAAGAACATGTTTTGGCAAATAGTTTTGTAAGAAATCATTGACAAAATTATGGATCCATCTCTTGAGCAAGTTGGTACTTGCCTTGGTTGGTGGAGGAAGTAAATGAGAGGAAGTAAATGAGAGGAGAGAGAATGAGATGAGTTATATATAAAGATCTTGGACCCATGGGTTCATGATGAACCAAAGGGTTCATGATGAACCATTGGTGAACCAAGAATGGGTTACCCAAATGAGCCCAAACTGTAGGCCCAAATGCAGAAAATAAATTAGAAAATAATATTTTGTCAAATATTTTTGGGAATGCATGAAGAAATACGGCATAATAAATATAGTATAAATATAAGATAAATACAATTTATCGGTTTACGTATTAAAATACGTATTCCAGGATCGGGGAGTGACATCTCAGAAAAATTCCGTCCTCGGAATTCCAGCCAAGATAGGATAGTGAAATCAGGGCAAGCAAGGCTCAATCATATACAAGTTAACTATCATAGCAGTTATTATCGTACATCACAAAGTACAAAATAAGCAGGAACAGATAAGCATGGAATCGTGTCAATAAGGTGCAAAAATATACCTTATCAGTCAAACAAATACTGATACCGAGATCTGATCTCGTCCTCGCGCTCCCAGGTTGACTCTCTCGGAGAGTGATGGTTCCAAGAAACACGGACAAGGCTTATCATCCGATTCTTGAGTACCTTCTCTCGCCGGTCTAAAATAGATACGGGTTGTTCCTCGTAAGTTAGGTCGATACCAACGACTAACTCAGAATGATCGAGAACATGACTCGGATCCGGGACATACCCACGTAATTGGGACACATGAAACACATCATGTATGCTAGTTAACGAAGGCGGAAGGACAAGTCGATAAGCCACATCGCCTACCCGAGCGAGAATCTTAAAAGGACCAACGTATCTTGGACTAAGCTTTCCCCGGGTTCCAAATCTGATGATACCCCGAGTAGGCGAAATTCGCAGAAACACTTGGTCGCCAACTCTAAACTCTAGAGGCCTACGATGCTGATCTGCCCAATGACGATGTCGGTCCTGTGCAACTCGAAGGCGCTCTCTGACCAACTTAACTATCTCCACAGTCTGCGTGATTATCTCTGGTCCCAACAACTTTCGTTCTCCGACGTCGTCCCATGCCAAAGGGGACCTGCACTTCCTTCCGTACAATGCTTCGAACGGGGCCATCTGAATGCTAGCCTGATAGCTGTTGTTATAGAAGAACTCCACTAGATGAAGGTGGTCCTCCCAAGATCCGCCAAAATCTAAGGTACACGCCCGTAGCATATCTTCTAACGTCTGAATGGTTCTTTCTGATTGCCCGTCGGTTTGTGGATGATAAGCAGTACTGAATCTTAACTTGGTTTCCAAACTTTTGTGTAAGCTCCGCCAAAAATGGAAAGTAAACCGTATATCCCGATCTGATACTATACTAACTGGAACACCGTGCTGCCTTACTATCTGCTTCATGTACATTTCTGCTAGCTGTTCAGTAGTCTGTCCAACTCGGAAGGGAAGGAAATAAGTGACCTTCGTGAGTCGATCTACTATTACCCAGACTGCATTCCTGCCAGCCGGGGATCTAGGTAAACCGGTCACAAAATCCATCGTGATGTGCTCCCATTTCCATTCTGGGATAGAAAGCGGCTGTAGCAACCCTGCTGGTCTCTGCTGCTCGGCTTTCACCTGCTGACATACCAGACACTTGGATACAAATCTCGCTATCTCTCTTTTCATGCCATTCCACCAAAAGTACTGCCTGATATCTCGATACATCTTCGTTCCTCCAGGATGAATGGAGTAAATAGAACTATGAGCTTCGGACATAACTTCTTGCCGAAGGTCTCCACTCGGTACACAGAGTCTGTTTCCAAACCTGAGCGTACCATCTTCATGAATCACTAACTCCTTCCTACGGCCTGATTCACACTCCGACCGCAATTTCTGAATCTGTGGATCTCCTGCTTGTGCTGTCCTTATCCTCTCTACTAAGGTTGACTGAATCTGCATACTGGTCATTCTTCCTATATCCCTTGGCAAAACTATCGATTCCCATACTCTGAAGGTCTTCTAAAATATGCTTCTGCGAGGTCAAGATAAAGGCGCTGTCTCTCCTACTCAGTGCATCTGCAACTATATTCGCCTTGCCTGGGTGATACTGAAGATCTAAGTCAAAATCCTTCAGTAGTTCTAACCATCTTCTTTGCCTCATGTTCAAATCTCGCTGCGTGAATACGTATTTCAAACTCTTATGATCAGTATAGATCTCTACCCGATCTCCGTATAAATAATGCCTCCATAACTTGAGTGAAAATACCACAGCTGCTAACTCCAAATCGTGAGTCGAGTAATTCTTCTCATGGTCTCGAAGCTGTCGAGACGCATATGCTATCACCTTTCTGTGCTGCATCAATACACATCCAAGACCCTTCCCAGATGCGTCATAATATACTGTAAAGCCTCCCGCTCCTACTGAAAGCGTCAGGATCGGGGCTGAGATCAATCTCTTCTTCAATTCTTCAAATGATGCCTGACAGCTAGCTGACCAAACAAACTCTACGTCCTTGTGCGTCAAACGCGTTAAGGGCGCAGAGATCTTGGCAAAGTCCGCCACGAACCTTCTGTAGTAACCAGCTAATCCTAAGAAACTTCGCACTTCTGCAACCGTTCTCGGGATTGGCCAATGCTCTACGGCCTCAATCTTCTTCGGATCCACTGACACTCCTGCCCCAAAAATTACATGCCCCAGGAACGAAATGTGATCTAACCAGAATTCACACTTGTCGAGCTTCGCATAAAGTTGATGCTCCCTCAATGTCTATAAGACAGTCCTAAGATGTTTCTCATGCTCCTCTTCACTGCTGGAATAGACAAGAATGTCATCTATGAACACCACCACAAATTTATCCAAATACGGCAGAAAGATGCGGTTCATTAAATCCATGAATACTGCGGGGGCGTTGGTTAGTCCAAAGGGCATTACTAAAAACTCATAATGCCCATATCTAGATCTGAATGCTGTCTTCGGTATGTCTTGCTCCCGGACTCTTACTTGATAGTATCTCGACCGAAGATCGATCTTGGAAAAGACACTGGCCTTGCTCAACTGGTCAAACAGGTCATCAATCCTTGGTAGCGGGTACTTATTCTTCACTGTTACTGCATTCAGCTTGCGGTAGTCGATGCACATCCTCGTCGACCCATCCTTCTTGGGAACTAGAATCACTGGCATGGCCCAGGGCGATTTACTGTCTCGGATAAATCCCTTAGACTTCAACTCTTCTTCATGTTGATACAACTTATCCTGTTCTGACGGCGACATTCTGTAAACTCTGTCTGCAATAGGCCTCGTTCCAGGGTTCAACTCAATGCTAAATTCTACCTCTCTGACTGGGGGTATCCCTGGGAGCTCATCAGGGAAGACGTCGAGAAAATCTTCGACCACTCTCGGAATCTGTCCTGGCTCTGACACTGCTGCTGAGATGACGCCTCCGGCCTGATTCTTCAAGGTTCGAGTAAAGATGAACTGCTCCATCCCAGGAACGCTGAATATGACCCTACCTCCTCTACAATCAATTGTCGCATGACTGTCTCTCAACCAGTCCATGCCAAGAACAACATCAAAATTCCCCATAGGGAATTCAATCAATGATGCGGGCAGTAAATGCCTACACACCTCTACCGGACATAAAAAGCGCACTCTGCTAACTTCTACGAGCCCATTGCCGATGAGTATATCCATCCTCTCCGGCAATGCCTCAAACTCTAATCCAATCCGTGTAGCATATTGTGCAGAGATGAATGAATGAGTAGCGCCTGAATCAAATAATGCTACAGCAGGAAATGAGGTGACGAGAATTTTACCTGCCACCACGTCACTAGACGCTAGAGCCTCTCCCAAGGTCAATGTGAGAGCCTGGCCCCGCGGAGCCCCTTGTTGCGGCCTTCCTCGACCATGTTGTTGCTGCCTCTGAGGGCCTTCGGCTTCCTGTGCCTGGCGGAACATCTGAGCCTGCGTTGGTAGACGCTGGGCTAGGGGCCTTATTGCTAATACTGGCCCTCCACTCGGGGTTGCCACCGGAGCTGACAATGCTGGAAACTGCTGAGCTGGCCCTCCTGGCCTCTGCATCACAGGACAAGTGGAGATACGGTGGTCTGAACTACCACACCTCAAGCATAAACCATTCGCTGACCGGCACACCTCCCTCGTGTGCCCTGTCTTTCCACAGAATGTACAGCCCTGGGGTGCTCCCTGACGCTGCTGTTGATTCCTCGGCTGCTGATGCCGAACTGGCGCTGTATTAGTTGACACGGCCGTCCTCCACGGTGCTTCTTCATCATGAATACGTACACCGGGTGCTGGTGCCGATGTTCGCTGCATTGCTCCTCCTCCAACCTGGGAATAAGATCTCTTCTGACCTCCCGTCCTCGATGCCAACCTCTGCTGGGTAAGCTCGTGCCTCCGAGCGGCCGTCAAAACAGCGTCAAATGTCTGGTAGTCGTGTCCCTCCACAAGCTGCAGTAGTTCCAAATGAAGTCCCTGCTGGAACCTCATAGCTTTCTCTGACTCCGTTGCCACCATTGCTGGTACGAAATGGCACAATCTGCAGAACTCTGCTGCATACCCATCTACGGTCTTGCCTGCTTGCTTGAGACTGATAAACTTCTGCTGGAGCTCATATCGAGCTACTACGCCAAAATACTTGGCCTTGAATCTGTCACTGAAGGTGGTCCAACGAACAGGACGTCTTATACCAACTTCTTCTGATGCCCACCAGTCGCGGGCAAGATCCTGAAGTACCAGTTTGACCTGATCAACCTTCTCATCATCTGGAACCTTGGCTGCCACAAGAATGGCCTCAATGTCTTGAATCCATGCATCCGCAGTGATGGCATCCTCCATGCCATCAAAATACCTCGGGTTCAAGCGACGAAACCTTTCTGATGCTCCCGAGTCAACCCCGACACTCCTCTCAAGAGCTAACTGAATCCCTTGGTTCAGCAACACGTTCTGCTCCTGCTACCGAGTCTGTTGCTGTTGGTTAGTGACAAGAAACCCCCGGATGATCTCCAGGAGTACTTCGGCGTCTGGTACTGCCGTCGCTGCTGGTGCTGCAGGAGTTTCAACAACCTGCGGCTGTACTGCCTCTGGTTCTATTTCTGCTCGTGTCTGCCCTGGGGAAGGTTCTCTCCCCTGTTGCTGTCCAGTCGAGCCATGCTCTTGCTGCTCTTCCTCATGGGCCTCACCCGCTACTGAGAATGAAGCACCCCTATAGAGAAGAATATAAGATTATCAAGTCCGGACGAGAAAGATTTCGAGGATGCAAGTCAGGTTAGAGATCAAGGCAAGGACAGAGAATTCGAAATAGAATTTCAAGGGGAACAAGTTTTGATTGAGACTCCTAATAATTCGCAATACCCCACAAGTCTGAAAATCAGACCTGCATGGGCCACCACTAAAACCTTGTCACGCCCCAGTACCGAAATACGGAGACGGATGTCACGACCCGCACAAGTCTACCCACCTTAAAATAAAAATAATAAATTTTCAAAAATCCCCAATTTCAGAAAACAGGGTGTTACAAGTCTACCCACCTTAAAATAATTTCGTCCTCGAAATTTAGATGGTCGTACTCCTCCTAGGTCAAACTTCCAACAGTCAGGGACGAAGCTACTACCTAGGCAACATACAAGGTCAACAAGCAAAATATGGGTAGTAGACCTATACTGGGTCATGTCCAAAAATTGGCTAACAATTTTAGGTCATAAGGTGTCCTTAATTCAAATCGAAGCCAAAAGTTACTCCATGGGGTAAATCAGGATGGAGTCTCGAGTCAGGAAAATCGTACTAAGCAAATGAAGCATATGATGGTATGCCTGAGTGGGACACTAAGGTCATGGGTGTAGTATGTCATGTCTAGGTCAGGTATGTGAAGTCAGTTTTGAGAAAACAACTAGTCTTGTGCTCCAAATTTAAAAGTCACGGTAATGTGCCTACGATGATCACAATTTAGAGTGGGAAAGGTCTATGGCCTAAATTGAACCAAAAATCGTGATGAAATAGTGGTACCAGGGGGACAGGTTAAATGGAACAGTCTGCGGTCTCATCTAGGTGCACTAGTCATTCTAGATCAATACTGTCCTATGTTATCAAAACGTACAAGCAATCTAAGGTGTCCTAATTGAGAAGGTAAAGGAACAACAATCATCAAGGCTATAGGCCGTCTACCATCCTATATGAAAATTGGTTATTAACAAGTAAGTGAGAATCATTAAAAGTTACTATTCCATAAAATGGTAAAAGAAAATTGAAAATTTAGGCACAAACAATCACAAATAGATTTTAGTCTTGACACGATCTGATCAATTTTAGGATAAATCGAGATTTGGGCAAGATGGGAAATCAATGAAATTAAGTATGAGCACGAGCATCCAATGATGAAGATCCAGGTCATGATAAATTTTAATTCAACTGGATACGAATACGAGGTTCATAGGCGATAAAATAATTCCAAGGAGAATTGTCAAGGCTGTTGTGGATAAGATTCTAGGGTAAGTTTAACTGTGTCTCCATCCACGTAGATTAATATATGAAAAAGCGAACCAAAACGCAATAGGTTGATCAGACCATCATGCGCCGGTTCTGATTAGATAATATGTTAGTGGGTGTACACCCAATAAAATATATCATGACCAAGCTCGAAAAGGATAAGCTTGTAAAACCAAGGATAAATTTATAGCATAAGATATAAGTAAGGGTGGAAATAATGAAAGAAGATACATAGTCCAAGATCCTTAACCAATCGGGTCAAGCATCCAAGGTAAGGTACAAGGTTAAGTATTTAAGGATTCAAGCAGAACACCATCACATGCCAGATCGGTAGAGTTGTGCCAAGGTGGATCTCTAATTGAAATAAGAATCAATTTAGTATCATGGTAGAGGTTATAGTTTAGCCATTTGACCAGAAAATTATATCAAGAAAATAGAGTACAAGGAGATGGGTTTTAGTAGGGCATGGAATACCTACATGAAGGTAGGCTAGTCTAGGTCTTGCATGTGAAGTTTGTTGGGAGGTAACAGCTAGTATTATACTCGGAATAT
Organism: Iris pallida; assembly: GCA_029216955.1. Lineage (NCBI taxonomy): Eukaryota > Viridiplantae > Streptophyta > Magnoliopsida > Asparagales > Iridaceae > Iris > Iris pallida. Next base: position 33,742,897 of record JANAVB010003398.1, read on the forward strand.
CTAAGTCACGGTAAAGGACGTCCAATGATCTAGAATAGAAAGTGGGAGTTCAAGACGTGACAAATTGATGTAAAAATTGAAGAAGATCAAATTAACCCATGAAATAAAATCAATTAGGAATCCAGTAAATAACTTAGGAACACAGTCCTAGGGATAGATAGGCTACTAGATGAATATAGTTAGGGTTCGATCAAATCATAGGTTAAGGTTAGAAGGTCTCAATAAGTCTTGATTCGAGGAAATGTCGAGTAAGTCAGGTTTGGGATACAGTCACATAGTTTGGTAGAAAGAGTTGAGCAACATGCAAAAAATAGAGAAGACAGTTCATTTCAATGGAAAGCAATTAGCAAGAGGATTAGATGGCAAGAAACAGATGAGAGTTTTCTCATAAATATGATTGAGTACCTTAAAATAAAAGATATTAATCTAACACAAAGAAATTTAAAATCAACAACTACAAAAATTTCAAAATCATCAACTAACACCAGGATTCAAAGTTCTACAGTGAATCCTCCAAAATCAAATTCAATTAAGGGAAAAGGAGTTTAAATCAAAATTTCAAATGAGATTCATAAGGGTCATCCCAGAAATCTCTCAAAGTATCCTAACAGTGATTGAGTATCCTCTCTCACTAAGCCTATTCCTCAAATCCTATCGCAGGCTGTAGTGATACTCTAGTTCGAATATCACTACATAAACTCGACCTGCATGGGCTACCACTAAAAACGTGTCACGACCCGCACCCTAGAGTAAGGGCACGAGAAGTGGGTACGTCCAGCCTACGCCGCAGTGTCGACGGTAGAACGCTGTTCTAGGTCAATCATCTAACAATATAAAAATACCTGTACAGTTTATACTCTCCGAATGGAGGTGACAAAACAATATACATCTCAATCACATCTAGGGTAGAAGAATGAAAGATAGATAGGTAGACAATAACTCAAAGAGAATAGTAGAATAGATGAAAATGTCCAAGTGTCTAGGATAACATAACACCAGAATGTCAACTCATAATACAATAAGTCTAAGAGTCTATATATCTCAACTTCTCAAAATACAACTCAGAATGTGAGACAAAAGATAATACCGAAAGACTATCTAGCTAACTAGCCTAGACTACTGGGACAACATCCTCAGCTGCAGGTGGATCCTGCTGAGGGTCCACAACATAAGTATCATCTAGTCCTGCTCCATAATAGGTAGTCACCAGGGCCTCATCCTCATCCTCTATAATATTTTCAACAGGTCCAGTCAGGACAGGAACGAGCATAAAACATCTCACACAGTTCATAACAGGTTAGGAAATACGATACAGACAATAGAGTAAGATACAGGAAATGCTGAAAGGAAATGTACGCTGTAAAAGAGATAGCTGTAATGAAATATCTACTGTATATAGAGAACTATAAGTGACTAGTGATGTAGAGTACAAGATAGGCATGTGAATGGCTAGAATTTATACATGATTATACTACTGAGTTTGTACATGATTACACTACTTTGAAATTATTCACATGTCCACTTCTACTCCCCCGTTACCCCAATCAATACACAGAGATCTATACAAGTTACGTTATTATACATGATATCACATGGGGCCCATGAAAGGGTGTACATGATAGTACACATGAGGGCTCAGTAAACATGAGAGTACATGATCACATGAGTATACATGCATGATGGAAGCACATGAGTACATGATGAAAGTGAAACACACATAACATGAAGTACCCGATGCTCCCGAGGGGGATAACATCTCATGTAAAGATTCATATAGTACCAATCCGTGTTACCAACGTGACAGCATCAAGTAAAATAATCTAGAGCGAGAAGTAAAGCCTGAACAAGTATGAAACGGTCAGAGAATGTACTCGCCTGATAACTGGATGTCTGAAGAGGATATACTGTCTGAGGAGAGGTGTATGGCTCCTAATCAGAGCAATACAAGTCACAATGTATCCACAATGGTAAAAATAAAGTATACAATGCATACTACATGATTTTAGATCAATCTGGTCAAAAGTCAACTCTTGGTCAACTTTAATAGTCAACCTAGGTCACATGAAGTCATACTAGGTCAAATAAAGTCAAACAAGGTCAAACAAGTCAAGGTTAGTCAAATCTAGGTTAAAGTCAACTCCTGGTCAACATTCTAATCAAACTAGTCAAATACTAGTCAACATGATCAATCTGGGTCAAGTCTAGGTCAAACTTAGACCAACTAAGGTTTTGGGTCGAACAAGACTAGTCAGCAAGGTGATTAGGTCAACAAAGACTAGTCAATAAGGTGATTAAGTCAATATGGTCAGACTAGTTGAACTAGTCATTTTTAGGTCAATTAGGTCATGGTTTGACCAATAGTTGACTTTAGTCAACCATGGTCAACAATGGTCAACTTTAAGTCAACTAGTCAAACACTAGTTAGGGTTTTAGTCAAACTAGTCAACTAGTTGTTTTAGGTCATTCCTAGTCAATTCTAGGTGAACTAGGTCAACTTTGACCTAAGATTGGCTTTGGTCAACCCTTAGTCAACAAGGGTCATCAAGTTGGGTTTTGGGCCATTAGGGTTAGCCCCAAGCCATAGGCTAATACTCTTGGCCATATGCTAGTCATAGGGTTTCCATATAACCTATAACTAGAAGTCATACATATAAACATATATCTATATATATGGATATACCCAAGTATCCACTACCTATATACCAATATATGAATACTAAATATACTACAAACCCCCCACTCACATATATCTATATATTGACATAAAGAGACCTAATACAAATGTATATATATCATTTATATATACATACATATATATATATATATATATATATATCTATATATATATATCAACCTATCAACCTATATATATATATCACCTATATATAGAGATAAGAGAGAGAGAGACTTAGAGTACGAGAGAGAGAATGAGAGAGAGAGAGAGAGTGAAGAGAGAAGTGCAGGATAGTGAGAGAGGGCTGGACAGTGAAGGCTGGACAGGGGGAAAGGGTTCCAGAATTTCTGGAACCAAGTTGGCTCCCCAACACACACATACAATAACATATATACATACATATGTATATATATACATAACTCCACCTATACACTACCAGTTATTCCCAAATCTCACCCACACTCACATATACATATATACTACGTATATACATACTAAAATACACTCATACAATGCATTAAACATATCAAATTTGGTTTTGAAATCCACTTTTAAAAACTGGGAAAATCCTAAAAACAGGAACTGTGGACTGTTTATCTCGAAACAGGGTAACTCGAAATACACACTCTAAAACGAGCTAAGACTCGAATCAATTGGTTGGTAACTGACACCCCATAGATACCCTAGTGTCCTAGGTGCCTGACACGACACCATGACACGGTTTCACGTGTCCAATCTCACAAAAACACTACACGGGTAAATTTCTGACACTCAACGCGTGCACAGCGTCGTGCACGCGTTCCACGTGTTCGTGGACACAGCACGAGACACGACACGTCTCGTGGTCGTGCACATGTGTAGCCCACACATAGGGCTACACGTTGCACACCCTGACACGTGTCCACGACACTCGTGGACACAAAATGAACCCCGTATCAGTCGTGAAAACACGACTGATACACGCGTGTTTCGACAGCGTCGTGCACGCTGTCACACGCCTCGTGCTCGTGACATAGGACACGACACGTCTCGTGTTCGTGTCCTCGTGTACGCCACGAATAGGGCTACACGCCCGTGTCACTACGAGACACTCTAGTGTCGTGTCCATGCGACACGACACGCTCAAAGTCGCCCCCGCGCGCGTGTGCGCTGACAGCCCGTGTCCAGTGCGAGTGAGATTTCTCACTCGACACGACACGAGGCGACACCAAATTTTGGGGGCATGTGCGCAGACACTGCCCCCTCGTGTCCACCAATTTTGGTGTGTCCTAGTGGTCTGTGCAGTGCGCACGAAGGGGGGGTAGCAGGGCATGCACGAGGGTCTCGTGCAGTGGGTTCGTGTCCAATTTGGACACGGACACAGCACAAAAACGTGCTCAGTCTAGGTGTTTTGTGATCAGCAAGTCTAGGGCTACTAGGTTATGTAATTTGTTTTATATTTTAACAAAATCCATTTCTCAGTGGCATTTCATCAAACATGGTTTCCTAGTTTAGGATACGTGTCCGATACGGACACCAAACCAACTCAAACTTTCACCAAATTTGTCCTACAGTACCCTAGTACCTAGATGCATGCAAATATGAAGAGAAAAATACAAAATTAACAAAGTTTATGGGCATTTACCTATTTGTGCAAATCCGATGAAAATTAAAGAAGAGGGGGGTGTGTATCCTTCAACTTTGTGATGCCAAAAGCTTCCAAATCCTCAATAGCAGGCCCTAACTAGTACCCTCTAGTGTAGGGGAGTCCAATGCAAGAAACTAGAGGTGATTTGGATCAAAATTGATCAAGTTGTGGCCTTGTGAAGAAATGGGATTTTTGTGAGATTAAAATTCATGTAAATTATTCATGAATGATTTTGATGGGTTAATATAGGAAGGGGGTAGTGGTAAGGGGGTGTTCTTGGCTGCCATGGGGGTAAGGGAGGTGTCCTTGGCTTTCTTCTAGGCTAAGGCAAGACTTTAGGTAAAGGTTTAAGATATTTTGAGTAATTCATGGAAAATATCCATAAAGTAATATCAAGATATTTTTATCACTTTAACCATGACCAAATATCTATCCTCTTAGTCATTCTAGGTTAGTAACTAACCTCTAGATTAGGCTAAACTTGGTTAGGGGCTCTCATGACACTTAACAATAATTAATTAATAATAAAAACACATATATCCAAATAATTCTAATAAATCCTAGAAAATTACCAAAATACCCTTTTTGGCCAAAATCACTAATTTGGTGTTCTAAGCTTATGGCTAAGCTTTCATGGTCATGGCAACTTCTAGGTTAAGAAAAACTAGGGTTTACACTAAGTTATACTAACAAGTCACAAAGTCATAAGTCATGACTTAGCATGACTTAGAAATGGTTCTAATCACACTAATAATCACCAAAAATCATATCATGCCCTAAACACCATTAATAAATAATAAAAATAATAAAATTTCAAAAATCCCCAATTTCAGAAAATAGGGTGTTACAAGTCTACCCACCTTAAAATAATTTCGTCCTCGAAATTTAGATGGTCGTACTCCTCCTAGGTCAAACTTCCAACAGTCAGGGACGAAGCCACTACCTAGGCAACATACAAGGTCAACAAGCAAAATATGGATAGTAGACCTATACTGGGTCATGTCCAAAAATTGGCTAACAGTTTTAGGTCATAAGGTGTCCTTAATTCAAATCGAAGCCAAAAGTAACTCCATGGGGTAAATCAGGATGGAGTCTCGAGTCAGGAAAATCGTACTAAGCAAATGAAGCATATGATGGTATGCCTGAGTGGGACACTAAGGTCATGGGTGTAGTATGTCATGTCTAGGTCAGGTATGTGAAGTCAGTTTTGAGAAAACAACTAGTCTTGTGCTCCAAATTTAAAAGTCACGGTAATGTGCCTACGATGATCACAATTTAGAGTGGGAAAGGTCTATGGCCTAAATTGAACAAAAAATCGTGATGAAATAGTGGTACCAGGGGGACAGGTTAAATGGAACAGTCTGCGGTCTCATCTAGATGCACTAGTCATTCTAGATCAATACTGTCCTATGTAATCAAAACGTACAAGCAATCTAAGGTGTCCTAATTGGGAAGGTAAAGGAACAACAATCATCAAGGCTATAGGCCGTCTACCATCCTATATGAAAATTGGTTATTAACAAGTAAGTGAGAATCATTAAAAGTTACTATTCCATAAAATGGTAAAAGAAAATTGAAAATTTAGGCACAAACAATCACAAATAGATTTTAGTCTTGACACGATCTAAGTTGATCAATTTTAGGATAAATCGAGATTTGGGCAAGATGGGAAATCAATGAAATTAAGTATGAGCACGAGCATCCAATGATGAAGATCCAGGTCATGATAAATTTTAATTCAACTGGATACGAATACGAGGTTCATAGGCGATAAAATAATTCCAAGGAGAATTGTCAAGGCTGTTGTGGATAAGATTCTAGGGTAAGTTTACCTGTGTCTCCATCCACGTAGATTAATATATGAAAAAGCGAACCAAAACGCAATAGGTTGATCAGACCATCATGCGCCGGTTCTGATTAGATAATATGTTAGTGGTTGTACACCCAATAAAATATATCATGACCAAGCTCGAAAAGGATAAGCTTGTAAAACCAAGGATAAATTTATAGCATAAGATATAAGTAAGGGTGGAAATGATGAAAGAAGATACATAGTCCAAGATCCTTAACCAATCGGGTCAAGCATCCAAGGTAAGGTACAAGGTTAAGTATTTAAGGATTCAAGCAGAACACCATCACATGCCAGGTCGGAAGAGTTGTGCCAAGGTGGATCTCTAATTGAAATAAGAATCAATTTAGTATCATGGTAGAGGTTATAGTTTAGCCATTTGACCAGAAAATTATATCAAGAAAATAGAGTACAAGGAGATGGGTTTTAGTAGGGCATGGAATACCTACATGAAGGTAGGCTAGTCTAGGTCTTGCATGTGAAGTTTGTTGGGAGGTAACAGCTAGTATTATACTCGGAATATCTAAGTCACGGTAAAAAACGTCCAATGATGTAGAATAGAAAGTGGGAGTTCAAGACGTGACAAATTGATGTAAAAATTGAAGAAGATCAAATTAACCCATGAAATAAAATCAATTAGGAATCCAGTAAATAACTTAGGAACACATTCCCAGGGATAGATAGGCTACTAGATGAATATAGTTAGGGTTCGATCAAATCATAGGTCAAGGTTAGAAGGTCTCAATAAGTCTTGATTCAAGGAAATGTCGAGTAAATCAGGTTTGGGATACAGTCACATAGTTTGGTAGAAAGAGTTGAGCAAGATGCAAAAAATAGAGAAGACAGTTCATTTCAATGGAAAGCAATTAGCAAGAGGATTAGATGGCAAGAAACAGATGAGAGTTTTCTCATAAATGTGATTGAGTACCTTAAAATAAAAGATATTAATCTAACACAAAGAAATTTAAAATCAACAACTACAAAAATTTCAAAATCATCAACTAACACCAGGATTCAAAGTTCTATAGTGAATCCTCCAAAATCAAATTCAATTGAAGGAAAAGGAGTTTAAATCAAAATTTCAGATGAGATTCATAAGGGTCATCCCAGGAATCTCTCAAAGTATCCTAACAGTGATTGAGTATCCTCTCTCACTAAGCCTATTCCTCAAATCCTATCGCAGGCTGTAGTGATACTCTAGTTCGAATATCACTACATAAACTCGACCTGCATGGGCCACCACTAAAAACGTGTCACGACCCGCACCCTAGAGTAAGGGCACGAGAAGTGGGTACGTCCAGCCTACGACGCAGTGTTGGCGGTAGAACGCTGTCCTAGGTCAATCATCTAACAATATAAAAATACCTGTACAGTTTATACTCTCCGAATGGAGGTGACATAACAATATACATCTCAATCACATCTAGGGTAGAAGAATAAAAGATAGATAGATAGACAGTAACTCAAAGAGAACAGTAGAATAGATGAAAATGTCTAAGTGTCTCGATTGAACTTGAGGATTGAGTAGGTCCAATTCGCGTATCGAGAACGAATGAGTCTAAACTCAAACAAGAGTTACGCCCCGATGAGAATGATTATTCCGCAGGAGCGTTGCATGGTGATTCATGAACCACCGCGGATTATCAGCCTCGCGTGAGATTGGGGCACAATGTATTGTCGAGCGAGACGACCTCGTGATCGAATACATGAATTGGTTAGAATTGGTGAATTGAAGGGATTCGAATATACGCAACGCGTGCCGTAATGCGAATTAGGTGATCGTGCTCGATGTTTAGAAATCTGAGTGACGCGAGCTTGGGTAGAAGACCCCGTATGATCGACTCTGGTTTGACCCTAGGATTGGGGTCAGTGTTGGCATTATTGTTGGAGAACTATGATTCCAATCCTGACATTGACTTAGCCTCGAAAAGAAATATCCTAGCGGTTAGGCGAGACGCCCTGTTTCAAGTGTTAGCAATCGGAAGGATTGATCTTGAGGATTGGAATGGATAGATGGCGTGGATCACGAATATAGAAAACCCTGCTCATGAGACTCGGCTGACATGCATATATTTCAGGGACGCTTGGGTATGTGCACGATACGACTCGAGTGAGAATGACAAATTTTCTATCATGCGGCTTGGCTGAATGCAGGTATTCTGGGGACGCTTGGAATGCATGTACGATCCAGCCAAGTGATACGACGAGTTCAAGCAAGGCTTGAAAGATGGGAGTGTGTCGAGATCTTGAGTTCGTGTTAAAGAAAAGATTGATACTAGTGCGAGCGTGGCTCGGAGTCGAAGGAACGCGTAGGTGTGTGCGTACGATTAAGTCTTGGCCATAGAAATGGTAGGATGACTTGCCTTCAGGAAAGTCTCGAGGACGAGACTTGTTCTGAGTGGTGTATGTTGTAGTGCCCCGTCCCGCAAAGTAAATCGGAGGAATCGAAACGCCGACGGCATTCGGCCTTAGCCTTGCGACGGCTTGCTCGGAGACATCGCTCAGGTGAGGTAGTTTCGGTGAACTCTCCTTATCTTTGCCTTCACATAATAAATCGTGTTTTCAACTTGCATAAGTTAGGCTTGATAAATAAAAGCTACGCATCCACATAGCTAAGGGAATAATCTCGACGGATTGAATCGAGTTAGAACATGGAAAACGTCCCACGGTCGGCTTAGAGTTGGTGCACGGCGTACTTTGAAAATGACACTCGGTCCTTCGTCCCGTGGCTTGGGAGAAGGAAAGTTGGTTTTTGACACAAAACTATGAAATTAGCCTAAGTCATAGGCGTCGCCCGCATGAATGCTTGCTAAAGCATGCTCGGTCCTTTTCCGCAAGGCTTGGCATAGCCTTTGCTCGTCCCTTGGGTTATGTTGTAGGCTTGAGTGAGTTAGGCAAAGTTATGCCGGTCGACCTAAGTTATTCTATGTGCTGTCCCGCTCATTCTGCGGTTGTCAAGATAAATAGTCCCACGATCCCAAGGCCCATCATATGAAGTATGAATTGGGCGATAGCGTTGCGTAGAACACGAGTCGGTTTAGAGGCACGAGCCACGGTTGGTTCAGTGGAAAGTTAGCCACGGTCGGTCGATACTTAAGGAAACACGTAGTGTTCAAGTTAAGTTGGAAGGCTATGCAGTAGCCGTTTCCTGAGTTCAAAGAACGTTAAGTCTAAGCGAAGGTTAGTCGCCGAGAGGAAATATGTCGGGACTGTGGTTCAGTCGATGAGGAAACCCTGGTTAGGGGCTCTGCAAAGGAAGTACGAAAAGTGGAAAGAGTAAAACAACCAAGTAAATGAATTAATCACATAACAACCCCAACGGTATCCTAAAATACACCATGTTAACCTATCATAGACTTGGACAACTTGTCGACAAGGGGAAAGGTTTCTTCGAGCGGCAACCCGGGGCCACGGGATCGACTCGGCCTAGGAAGAAACCGGTTGTAGCCGAGCTGGGTAATAGGCAACGCTGGAAAGGTGATCGGTAAGACGGGGACTTGCATCGGGGCTCGCTACTTGCGTTGCAAGGGTCCCGTATTACCAGGCTACGTCCAAGGCGGCTGGTTAGGCCAATTGACCTCCGTAAGAAACACTTGATATAAATGGTTTTCAACTAACATGGTAAGTTTTGTGTCGGCACGGGCGGCAATCCGTGTGTGTGCTTTTGGATTGAGTTGAGTTAAAAGTGTATGAAGTTAGTGAACACAATGTCTGGGCCTAAGATTTGGCTATAGCAAGAAGGCGACGTGCTTCGGCACTAGATGTGGCATCGAGTGTTAAGTTGATGGCATAGAGTTGCATGAGTTAGGCTTGAGCTGTTGCGAGTTAAGTCAAAAAGGGCCGTAGGGCTAGTTGTGTGAAGTTACGTTGAGTTGTTGGGCTCGGCCTCGAAATATGAGGCACGGCCGCGTTGTCACAACACAAGTGTAGGCGAGACTAAGCGAGGAGGCACTGCCTCGGAGATATTGAAGCACGAATCGAGTTATGGCACGACCGAGTCGTTACGTCCCAGAGTTTGCCACGAAAGATAAGTATAAGCCGGTGCGTCGACATTGCAAGCACGAGATGGTTCCGATACACAAGTTACGCTAAGGCGCCGGTCCTAAAACTGATCCTAAGGCAAGAATAGAAAGACAATCGTAAAAAGGGTTTATGTTGCACAAAGTAAATGAAACGTGTAGGTTTTGTATTGGTGGGCGAGGAGCTCACTCCACCAGTACAGTGCTACTGACACCCACACAGTATTTCATTTGCAGGCACAGTTAGAAGCTCGTGGTACGGAGCTCGTTTGGATGCGTCGAGGCACGGAGTTCCTTGGCGAGTCGAAGCGTATGGCTGCATGATCTGAAGACTTATACAGGATATAATGTATGGACATCGTCTTCCAAAGCTTCCGCTGGCTCAAGCAATTGTATCGAGAGATGAGAGAGCAGAGTGACTTGTAATTGAGAGATATGTGAGCACGAGAGACTTGTAAATTGGCCTTGCGCCCACAAATGTAATCTTGTATTCAATATCAGTAAACGAGCTTCTTTTGAATAACTTGTGTTTCATGTGTTCTTGTTCTAATTTCTACTGCGTATTCAATATTTCTGCTTGGGACTTCTGTGCGACGACCCCGTCGCCGCCGATGTAATCGGTCGTTATGGAATTGCCTTGCACGAGCGCAATCTAGGCTCGAGCGGCATCACGCCTTAGCGAGGACGATCGCTCCTACGGGAGCGGGGCGTGACATAATGGTATCAGAGCACGGCTTTACGTCCTTGGATCGTCGATTGAATTCTTTAACTTCGATGTTTCCGCAAAACTCTGTTGCTTCCGCAAGTTGTTATCGTTGGTGCGCTCTCTCTCAAATGTCCCTCGGCATGTCCATACAATAAATCTAAATATTTTTGAAAGCTCGTACATGCGTTCGCTCGAACATATCGATAGGCCGTTGTCGGACTCATTGGAGGCCTTTGTGCCGAACGTTGCAAACTTGACTCGATAGAAAACATGTGCTAATATTAGCAAAGTCGCACGTATGCCCGAATAGTCCAACGTCGACCTTAGCAAGTCGCGTGCATGCCTAATTAGTCCAACGTCGACCCTAGCAATTGAGCGTGCAAACTCAGAATATATAGTCCGCACAGGATGGCTATGCACACGGCCTTTTGGCTAAGTTGTGTTTCGCGTCGCGCACCTCGACCTTTGGTGCAAACGAGTCACGAGCGATATTAAGTATCGTTCGGTCGGGAACGGAGATGTACTTAGAGTGTCTATCGATAGAAACGCTATCGGACTAACGCTTAGGCATACACGGAAGATTGAGGATTACGAGTATGTCGGCGAGGCGATACGATCGCGCAAAGCCTTAGAACGCATCACGCTTAGTTGGTCGTGACTTCGAATGTCCTGAACGAGCATCTCGTTCGGACAACTTGTCAATGAGCAACGCAAATTAGAAAATGATTCGGAACGATGAATGAAAATGAATGGTCTTGATCGAGGAAACATAGAGGATCGTGCATGCGATATCGGATTGATGCAACTGAAATGTGACTTGAGTTTTGAATAACGATCTTGAAACGAGCTTGAGGAAAAGCGACTGAACTTGATCTTGAGTATTGAGAAAAATTGGGGAATATCCAATTCGGACAACAGCATCAATGCACGACTCGAAATTGGTTGCAAGGAAGATCGTCAGGTTACGCATATCGTCAATGGTATTGAGGCGTATCAAAGATCGATATACGATAACTCGGGGGTACTCTGACTCGGCAAATGACGATCGTGCAAATATTATTGTTCCGATGGATGTTATAATCGAGATGTTAAAATGTGTCGAGGAAAAGATAGACTTGGCTCGAGGATTTTCTAAGTTGAATGAATGACGATCGAACTTGGCTTGGATGAAAACTGGAATGTTTGGATTTGCTTTGTCGATAACCACAATGTTGATGTTCTTGTCTTATGCGAGCGCTACTCCAGCCTCGCACATGCGTCACGCCGATTAGGGCGATCACTCTGCGTGAGCGTTGGTATGGTGATTCATACAGCGGGAGAGGTCGAACTTGTACGGTGCGACAATTTGTGCTTCGACTTGTGGTTTGACGCAAATATAGACTCGAGATTGAATTAGTGTGCTTGTCGATTGAACTTGAGGATTGAGTAGGTCCAATCCGCGTATCGAGAACGAATGAGTCTAAACTCAAACAAGAGTTACGCCCCGATGAGAATGATTATTCCGCGGGAGCGTTGCATGGTGATTCATGAACCACCACGGATTATCAGACTCGCGTGAGATTGGGGCGCAATGTATTGTCGAGCGAGACGACCTCGTGATCGAATACATGAATTGGTTAGAGTTGGTGAATGGAAGGGATTCGAATATATGCAACGCGTGCCGTAATGCGAATTAGGTGATCGTGCTCGATGTTTATAAATCTGAGTGACGCGAGCTTGGGTAGAAGACCTCGTATGATCGACTCTGGTTTGACCCTAGGATTGGGGTCAGTATTGGCATTATTGTTGGAGAACTATGATTCCAATCCTGACATTGACTTAGCCTCGAAAAGAAATAGCCTAGCGGTTAGGCGAGACGCCCTGTTTCAAGTGTTAGCAATCGGAAGGATTGATCTTGAGGATTGGAATGGATAGATGGCGTGGATCACGAATATAGGAAACCCTGTTCATGAGACTCGGCTGACATGCATATATTTCAGGGACGCTTGGGTATGTGCACTATGCGGCTCGAGTGAGAATGACAAATTTTCTATCATGCGGCTTGGCTGAATGCAGGTATTCTGGGGACGCTTGGAATGCATGCACGATCCAGCCAAGTGATACGATGAGTTCAAGCAAGGCTTGAAAGATGGGAGTGTGTCGAGATCTTGAGTTCGTGTTAAAGGAAAGATTGATACTAGTGCGAGCGTGGCTCGGAGTCGAAGGAACGCGTAGGTGTGTGCGTACGATTAAGTCTTGGCCATAGAAATGGTAGGATGCCTTACCTTCAGGAAAGTCTCGAGGACGAGACTTGTTCTGAGTGGTGTATGTTGTAGTGCCCCGTCCCGCAAAGTAAATCGGAGGAATCGAAATGCCGACGGCATTCGGCCTTAGCCTTGCGACGGCTTGCTCGGAGACATCGCTCAGGTGGGGTAGTTTCGGTGAACTCTCCTCATCTTTGCCTTCACATAATAAATTGTGTTTTCAACTTGCACAAGTTAGGCTTGATAAATAAAAGCTACGCATCCACATAGCTAAGGAAATAATCCCGACGGATTGAATCGAGTTAGAACATGGAAAACGTCCCACGGTCGGCTTAGAGTTGGTGCACGGCGTACTTTGAAAATGACACTCGGTCCTTCGTCCCGTGGCTTGGGAGAAGGAAAGTTGGCTTTTGACACAAAACTATGAAATTAGCCTAAGTCATAGGCGTCGCCCGCATGAATGCTTGCTAAAGCATGCTCGGTCCTGTCCCGCAAGGCTTGGCATAGCCTTTGCTCGTCCCTTGGGTTATGTTGTAGGCTTGAGTGAGTTAGGCAAAGTTATGCCGGTCGACCTAAGTTATTCTATGTGCTGTCCCGCTCATTCTGCGGTTGTCAAGATAAATAGTCCCACGACCCCAAGGCCCGGCATATGAAGTATGAATTGGGCGATAGCGTTGCGTAGAACACGAGTCGGTTTAGAGGCACGAGCCACGGTTGGTTCAGTGGAAAGTTAGCCACGGTCGGTCGATACTTAAGAAAACACGTAGTGTTCAAGTTAAGTTGGAAGGCTATGCAGTAGCCGTTCCCTGAGTTCAAAGAACGTTAAGTCTAAGTGATGGTTAGTCGCCGAGAGGAAATATGTCGGAACTGTGGTTCCGTCGACGAGGCAACCCTGGTTAGGGGCTCTGCAAAGGAAGTACGAAAAGTGGAAAGAGTAAAACAACCAAGTAAATGAATTGATCACATAACAACCCCAACGGTATCCTAAAATACACCATGTTAACCTATCATAGACTTGGACAACTTGTCGACAAGGGGAAATGTTTCTTCGAACGGCAACCCGGGGCCACGGGATCGACTCGGCCTAGGAAGAAACTGGTTGTAGCCGAGCTGGGTAATAGGCAACGCTGGAAAGGCGATCGGTAAGACGGGGACTTGCATCGGGGATCGCTACTTGTGTTACAAGGGTCCCGTATTACCAGGCTACGTCCAAGGCGGCTGGTTAGGCCAATTGACCTCCATAACAAACACTTGATATAAATGGTTTTCAACTAACATGGTAAGTTTTGTGTCGGCACGGGCGGCAATCCGTGTGTGTGCCTTTCGATTGAGTTGAGTTAAAAGTGTATGAAGTTAGTGAACACAATATCTGGGCCTAAGATTTGGCTACAGCGAGAAGGCGGCATTCTTCGGCACTAGATGTGGCGTCGAGTGTTAAGTTGATGGCATAGAGTTGCATGAGTTAGGCTTGAGCTGTTGCGAGTTAAGTCAAAAAGGGCCGTAGGGCTAGTTGTATGAAGTTACGTTGAGTTGTTGGGCTCGACCTCGAAATATGAGGCACGGCCGCGTTGTCACAACACAAGTGTAGGCGAGACTAAGCGAGGCGGCACTGCCTCGGAGATATTGAAGCACGAATCGAGTTATGGCACGACCGAGTCGTTACGTCCCAGAGTTTAGCACGAAAGATAAGTATAAGCCAGTGCGTCGACATTGCAAGCACGAGATGGTTCCGATACACAAGTTGCGCTAAGGCGCCGGTCCTAAAACTGATCCTAAGGCAAGAATAGAAAGACAATCGTAAAAAGGGTTTATGTTGCACAAAGTAAATGAAACGTGTAGGTTTTGTATGGGTGGGCGAGGAGCTCACTCCACCAGTATAGTGGTACTGACACCCACACAGTGTTTCATGTGCAGGCACAGGTAGAAGCTCGTGGTACGGAGCTCGCTTGGATGCGTCGAGGCACGGAGTTCCTTGGCGAGTCGAAGCGTACGGCTGCATGATCTGAAGACTTATACAGGACATAATGTATGGACATCGCCTTCCAAAGCTTCCGCTGGCTCAAACAATTGTATCGAGAGATGAAAGAGCAGAGTGACTTGTAATTGAGAGATATGTGAGCACGAGAGACTTGTAAATTGGCCTTGCGCCCACAAATGTAATCTTGTATTCAATATCAATAAAAGAGCTTCTTTTGAATAACTTGTGTTTCATGTGTTCTTGTTCTAATTTCCGCCGCGTATTTAATATTTCTGCTTGGGACTTCTGTGCGACGACTCCGTCGCCGCCGATGTAATCGGCCGTTATGGAATTGCCTTGCACGAGCGCAATCTAGGCTCGAGCGGATCACGCCTTAGTGAGGACGATCGCTCCTACGGGAGCGGGGCATGACAGGGGCGAGACTCCCAGGGAGGCAGCGATAGTGGAGGACCGGCCAAGAGGCCGCACGTTCAGCATCAGTTTCAGCAGCAGTTCCAGGGTCACGGCCATCTGCAGGGACAGCAGCAACCCAGACAGCATCAGGCACCCAGACAGCAGGCAGTCAGTTGCCCCTACTGCAAGAAGCCGGGGCATGGATGGGGTGAGTGCAGGAAGAGGCTGAGCAGGTGCCTACTATATGGAGCAGCGGACCACCAGCTGAGGGAGTGTTCCCAGTACATAGGTACAATACCAGGAGGAGGAGCCAAGGCTCCGGTAGGTCAGCAGTGGGGATCGTTACCGACACAGCAGCAGAGATTTGTGCAGTATCAGCATCAGGCTGGAGGAGGCCAACAGGGGCGAGCTTACGCCATGACAGTCGAGGATGCTCAAGCAGTGGAAGAGGTGCTTGCGGGTTCTGTTCTTTTCGATTCCATTCCCACCTTGTCTCATTATATCTATCTTAAAATTTAATTCCATCTGTTCTTATCTGCTTCCTTAATTGTTGATAAGTTTTGATCTGGCATTTCTTTTCGATTTGGTTTTCTTCCAAGATAAGTCGTATGGGCTAGGTCGCCTAAGTTATGGAATCTAGAGTCTTCTATAGTCATGATAGCTGGCATTGTGAGGACATATAGTCAGATTTTGGATATATTTCTCGGGTGTAAAAATTTAAGTTTTTCGCTGCCAAGCATGCGACAATGCGAAAATTTTAAATACCATAATTCTAGAGGTATGTACCTTAGTCGAGGACTTTGTGATTATCGTAGCCTTGCTCACTAGCATGACGAAGATTCTGAGTATCATAATTTTGGACAGACGCATATGATTATCTGACGGTATGTTTGAGACTTTGATTGTGGGATGTTTGACCTAGAAGGACTACTACCATTTTAATTTCGAGGACAAAATTTTTCTAAGGTGGGTAGAATTGTAACATCCAGTTTTTAAAATAAGGGTAATTTTGAAATTTTGTATTTTCATTTATTTAATTATGGTATTTAAAATTTTAATATAATTTTTAGTAATTTTTAATCATTTTAAAACTATTTAAATCATAACTTATGATTTTGGTGTTTGACTAGTGTAACCTTAGAGCCTAGTCATGTGATTAGGATGTTTGACTAGTACATTCTAGCCTAGAGGGTATTTTGGTCATTTTAGGATTTATTTGAATTTATTATAATTTATGGGAATTTGTGTGATTTTAATATTAATTAAATATTGCTATGTGTTAAGTTAGTCTTGACTAGTTGAGACTTTGTAGACTAACCTAGAACTAACCCTAGTTGGTGACCCTAGTCTAACTCTAATTAACCTACTTTTAGTCATTAGGAATTAGTTTTAAGGTAGGAAGTATTACTTAAGTGAAATTAGTTCATGACTTATGGCTTAAGTCAATGACTTATGATTTATCAATTTTAAAGCCTAGTGTTAAGCCATAGGCCCATGACTTAGGCCCAAAACCAAATTAAACCCACCCATGGCAGCCAACCTAGGGTTTCCTACCCCTATTTAATGCCTCCTTCATTTAGGGTTAGCCTCTCTTGGAAATAGATCTCAAGTTTAGAAGGAGGTAAATCCCGAACCTTATGTCACGCCCCAGTACCGGAATACTGAGACGGACTAGGCCAGCTACACCATATGAGGTATATAAACGTCATACGGCGATCGTGGCTGTCAAGAGACTAGAGGGTGCATGCTACAATTAGGTCTCCTATGGTCCCACAGAGCATCTATGTCTCAATCAATCAAAACAAGAAGCAGTAAATAATGATCATATAAGACAAAGCAGTAAGGCGTCCCCGATGCTTCATCAGAATGATTCATGAGTCTAGCTATACAAAATGATGAGCTAGTTCCGAGAGTCAATAGTACATAACTATAGTCAGCTGTAGTCTGATTTAATTACAATTATGCAAAGGAAACTAGTGTCCAGAACTGTTGGCTAAACAAGTGTCGGTGGCTAAACGCCAAGTACAAAATAGAAGATATCAGAACGGTGAAGAAGAAACCCACTCATGGTCCCTGGCGCCCATACTCCTGGTGTGCACCATTGTTCGGGTGGAAGGCTGGATCCTCTAGAGCTGCTACGAGATCTGGCCAAACAAAACCAGCGGGGTCAGGCCCCGAATAGCAAGTACCACAAGGGAGCACAAAAGAGTGAGATAAATCCAATGAGTTAAATAAGACCTGATTCATGAGTTATAGGCTTATACCATATCATCGAGACAATACGACACCCTTACAACCAAACAAGGACAAACGGTGCCAATATCGTACCGAGATAAGATATATCCTATAACCATGGGCAGGTAAAAGGGCTTCTGATTGCGACTTCGGTCCATAGCCTATCGCAGCACAATAGCCCAACCCAACAACCAAACAAGGACAGGGGAGAGAACTAAACTTAGATCTACACCAAATTTAGATCTAAACTTAGATAAAAAACAACCAAGTTTGATAGATCAAAACCAAGAAAACCCATAGAACCCTAGTTTTAGAAACTTAGATCTACACCAAACTAGCCATTAAAATCAAAAACTCTAAGAACTAAACTTGTAGAGAATGAAGAGAAGAACAATATAGACAAATAATATCAAAAAAAAATCAAGAAATGAAAATGCAATAATCTCTCAATTTGGTAGAAGATGTACTTGCCTATTGGTTGGGAGGAAAAGAAATGAAAAGAGTGAATGAGGAGAGAGAGTGAGGAAGAGAATATATATAGGGGTTGGATTGACTCAAAGAAACCCTAAGCTTAAGCATGCTCTTAACCACATGACTAATGACATGTTAAATGCTACATGATACAACTAATTAAATTAATTAAATAAAATCCTAACCACAACACGGTTCAGAAATCTTATCATCGAAACAGTGAACCACGCCTATAACAAGACAAGGACAAGGGGTGCCACACTAATCCGCGACGAGATACTGTTCCATGCCATGGCCAGTTACAAATACAGGAGAAATGCAATAAAGATACGGGTGCCAGATACTATATACCTAAAAAATTAAAAATTTACGTATTCCAGAAACGGGGAGTGACATCTCTACCTTTCTTATAAAAATTCCGTCCTCGGAATTTCGATAAGGCTAGTTAAGAACGCTCTCAGATCACGGAATACACTCATGACATATAGCAAGCACAATTTTTAAACAACACATGGTACATTAACAGTTTTAAGAAAGCAAGAATAATTAAGTAAGAGCACAAACAATAATCATACCCTAGAAGGAAATTATCGGAGACATACGAATGAAATATGCCTCTCAAGTCAGGTAGGAATTCGTCCTCGAGGTCCTACACTGACTCCCAAAGTGGACAAGGGTCAATGCTTGAGATAAGTCGGTACCAATGACTAAATCAAGAACGAGACTCTGCCCAGGACGTACTCTCGTAATCAAGACACATGATGAATATCACGTATCACATGATACGAGAGCAGATGAGTGAGACGAGAAAGTCGTCTTCACTCTTCGAATATAGAACTCAAGGAATTATAATAAATAATACTCAAAACTTATCCAAAATCTGACCGCCTTCAGCCAATCTCTGCTCTAATACTCCAAATTCTTCTGGCCTTTGTCCCTGCTGGACTCTCTGCTGCTGCCTTCCCTGGCCCTGCTGTTGTGGCCTCTGCTGTCCTGCCTGATGTTACGCTTGTCGGTACATCTGAGCTTGTGTCAGTAATGGGCGCTGGGCTAGTGGCCTCACTGCTAGTGCTAGCCCTTGATACGGTGCTACCTCTGGAACTGGTAACGCCGAAAACCGTTGAGCTGGCCCTCCTGGCCTCTGCATCATAGGACAATTGGCAATCCTATGGTCTGGACTGCCACACCTTAAGCATAATCCATTAGCTGAATGACACACATCCCTAGTGTGTCCTCCCTTACCACAGTAAGTGCAACCCACTAGTGCTTCCTGACGCTGCTGCTGGTTCCTCTGTTGCTGCTGTCGAACTGGTGCAGTCACAATTGTCGTGACTGGTGCTGCATCATGAATTCGAACGCCAGGAGCTGGTGCTGACGTCCCAGGTACTGCTCCTCCCCCAGCACTCTGCGTATGAGACCTCTTCTGGCCCCCAGTCCTTGCTGATAACCTTTGAATAGTAAGCTCGTGCCTCCGAGCCGCCGTCAATACTGCATCGAATGTCTGGTAGTCGTGCCCCTCGACCAGCTGTAAAATCTCTAGGTAAAGTCCCTGCTGGAACCTCATTGCTCTCTCTGGCTCTGTCGCCACCATCATTCGAGCAAACCTACTTAACCTGCAGAACTCTGCTGCATAACCATCCACCGTCTTACCAGCCTGCTTGAGACTGATAAACCTCTGCTGTAGCTCATATCGCGCTACCACGCCAAAGTACTTAGCCTTGAATCTGGTACTGAAGCTATCCCAGGGAACAGGATGCCTCATTCCAACCTCTTCTGATGCCCACCAATTGCGGGCGAGATCCTAAAGTAAAAGTCTGACCTGGTCAACCTTCTCTTCTGCTGGAACCTTTGCTGCAGTCAATATGGCCTCTGTATCCTGAAGCCATGCATCCGCCGTGATGGCATCCTCCGTGCCGTCAAAATATCTCGGGTTAAGTCGACAAAACCTTTCGGACGCTCCTGAGTCATTTCTGACACTTCTCTCAAGGGCTAATTGCAACCCCTGATTCTGTAGCACATTTTGTTCTTGCTGTCGGGTTTGTTGTTGCTGTTGGGCTGCCGTCTGGCGTTGCTGGGTCTCCAATAACCCTCTAATAATCTACAATAGTGCCGACGCATCTAGTGCTACTGGTACTACCGGCATCACTGGAGGTACGGGATCCTCTGGCCTGTGTAGCTCAACTAGCTCATGCTCGGTAACGTTCTCGATAGAAATCTGTCCAGGTAGAGGGGCTACCCCTTGCTGATCTCCAACTGGTCCCTGATCTACTGGATTCATGCCGGCTCCTCCAATAGCCGAGAATGATGTGACCCTAAAGGAAAGGATACAAGGTATCAAAAGATAGGACGGGAAGGATTCGAGGATGACAATCAAGTTAGCAATCAAGGTGGGAGAAAGAGAAAACGAATTAGGAGATCAAGGGGAACATATTTTGATTGAGACTCCTATAATTGCAACACCCCACAAGTCTGAAAAATAGACCTGCATGGGCCACCACTAAAACCTTGTCACGCCCCAGTACCGGAATACTGAGACGGACTAGGCCAGCTACACCATATGAGGTATATAAACGTCATATGACGATCGTGGCTGTCAAGAGACTAGGGGGTGCATGCTACAATCAGGTCTCCTATGGTCCCACAGAGCATCTATGTCTCAATCAATCAAAACAAGAAGCAGTAAATAATGATCATATAAGACAAAGCAGTAAGGCGTCCCCGATGCTTCATCAGAATGATTCATGAGTCTAGCTATACAAAATGATGAGCTAGTTCTGAGAGTCAATAGTACATAACTATAGTCAGCTGCAGTCTGATTTAATTACAATTATGCAAAGGAAACTAGTGTCCAGAACTGCCGGCTAAACAAGTGCCGGTGGCTAAATGCCAAGTACAAAATAGAAGATATCAGAGCGGTGAAGAAGAAACCCACTCATGGTCCCTGGCGCCCATACTCCTGGTGTGCACCATTGTTCGGGTGGAAGGCTGGATCCTCTGGAGCTGCTACGAGATCTGGCCAAACAAAACCAGCGGGGTCAGGCCCCGAATAGCAAGTACCACAAGGGAGCACAAAAGAGTGAGATAAATCCAATGAGTTAAATAAGACCTGATTTATGAGTTATAGGCTTATACCATATCATCGAGACAATATGACACCCTTACAACCAAACAAGGACAAACGATGCCAATATCGTACCGAGATAAGATATATCCTATAACCATGGACAGGTAAAAGGGCTTCTGATTGCGACTTCGGTCCATAGCCTATCGCAGCACAATAGCCCAACCCAACAACCAAACAAGGATAGGGGTTGGACCACGCACCACGATAGTCCATGTTCCTCGGTAGCTAACAGAAGAAAACATATCACAAACAAGTCAGCTTACAATCGGCCAATCAATCCTACGGCTTTCTAAGATTTGTCTGGATTATCCTAGTAATGCAATATATATAGGAATCCTCAGATCGTATTGCATTCCAGCAGGGCTAGCCAAACCATTATATACAAGCAAGCACGAAATGCACCGGTCCCTCGAAAGGCCACCGCGCTAGAATAAGCAGTAACGGTTCCAGCTCTCCTATAGGAAGAGCTGGCTCGGCAGTCACATATCAGATACTCTACTCCACTAGTACGGATGACTATACAGTATCCGAGGCAGCCAACCCGACGCGCCAGGACGGGACCCAGGGCGGCTGGTGACGTACGATCTCGAGATTCTGTTCCCTCCCAATGCTTCCACCAATTTAAGTTGTTTAGATTAACCCTATCTCGATATTGGAATTACATGTCGTGGTCACATGGTCATCCTCCTATATGTCGTACCATAGCACGTGTACCCTAAGTATGAATTCATATCGGCTCAATCTAGATCCATGCTTAGTACAATGCATCAAACAAGAATCATTTTACCACGACACTATTACTGACCAATTACCATGACTGTGCTGGAAGGTACACATGTATTGACATATAACACGAATGATCACTTAGCATGTAGAGTCACACCTCAGTGTACTCATTAAATGGCACCGCTGTGCATACTAATATTGTATCTCAATACACACTTATTATAGGTACCAGCACGTATACAGGTAATCAGGTCAGGAACACGGTCAAGTCAAGAAGTCATGCGGATCTCTCGTGACATAAAAGTCACATATGAATTCAGGTTAAAGTGAGACATGAAGGTCCTTGAAGCCAAGACAAAGATCTACAACTTTTATGTTGGGAGTTAGGAGAAATTCTGGCCACAATTCAGCCAAATAGGACTTAAAATAGCCAAAAACAGCCAAAATAGGCACTATGCGGCACTATTCAGCACTATGCGGCACTATTCAGCACTATGCGACACTATGCATCATCCTTATGCGGCTCGGCACTATGCAGTACTATGCATTATCCTTATGCGGCTCGACACTATGCAGCACTATGCATCATCCTTATGCGGCTCGACACTATACAGCACTATACATCATCCTTATGCGGCTCGGCACTATGCAGCACTATGCATCATCCTTATGCGGCTCGGCACTATACAGCACTATGCAGCACTATGCATCATCCTTATGCGGCTCGGCACTATACAACACTATGCATCATCCTTATGCGGCTCGGCACTATACAGCATCTTATGCGGCTCGGTACTATGCAGTACTATGCATCACTATTCATCGTCCCTGCCAGAATTAGGACAGATAGACATAGAAGTTTGACCAAAATGGCTACCCACTCTTTTATATCTGCACGATTTGCGACACATATTGGATTGGAGTTCGAGCCATTGCCAGAGAGGATGAATATACTCACTAGTAATGGGCTCGTAGGAGTTAGCAGAATATGCCTAGCGTGTCCGGTCGTAGTGAGTGGACGATTATTGCCCGTATCTTTGATTGAGTTCCCTATGGGCAACTTTGACGTTGTCCTAGGCATGGACTGGTTGAGAGACAGTCATGCGACTATAGATTGTCGGAGAGGTAGGATAGTATTTAATGTACCTGGCGTTGAGGAGTTCGTCTTTGTTCGATCATTGGAGGATCGACCCAAGGGCATCGTTGCAGAATCATTGGCAGAGCAGGAACAGATTCCAAGAGTGGTCAGAGTTTCTTGATGTATTTCCAGATGAGCTTCCAGGTTTACCACCGGTGAGGGATGTGGAGTTTTGCATTGAATTGAATCCTGGGATGGAGCCTAAAGTCGGCAGAGTTTACAGGATGTCGCAGTCAGAGTTGGACAAGTTGTACCAGCATGAAGAAGAACTGAAGGCGAAGCAGTTTATCTGAGACAGTGAATCACCCTGGGCAGCACCGATGATTTTAGTACCCAAGAAGGATGGATCGACGCGAATGTGCATTGATTACCGGCAGTTGAATACAGTGACAGTGAAGAACAAGTATCCATTACCAAAGATTGATGACTTATTTGATCAATTGAGTAAGGCCTGCGTCTTCTCTAAGATTGATCTTCGATCTGGATATTATCAAGTGAGGGTCCGGGAGCAGGACATACCTAAGACAGCATTTAGATCGCGGTATGGGCATTATGAGTTTCTGGTGATGCCATTTGGACTGACTAATGCCCCAGCCGTGTTCATGGACTTGATGAACCGCATCTTTCTACCCTATTTGGATAAGTTTGTAGTAGTGTTTATAGATGACATCCTCGTTTATTCCAGTAGTGAAGAAGAACATGAAAAACATCTTCGGACAGTTTTGCAGACCTTGAGGGAGCACCAACTTTATACGAAGCTTAGTAAATGTGAGTTTTGGTTGGATCGTATTTCG
Organism: Iris pallida; assembly: GCA_029216955.1. Lineage (NCBI taxonomy): Eukaryota > Viridiplantae > Streptophyta > Magnoliopsida > Asparagales > Iridaceae > Iris > Iris pallida. The sequence continues at coordinate 33,766,874 of JANAVB010003398.1, forward strand.
TTCCTGGGACATATTATTTCTGGAGCAGGAGTGTCAGTAGATCCGAAGAAGGTTGAGGCAGTAGAGAATTGGACAGTTCTGAAGACGGTAGCAGAAGTGCGTAGTTTCTTGGGATTGGCAGGTTATTATCGGAGGTTCGTGGCAGATTTTGCCAGGATTTCGGCACCCTTGACGCGTTTGACGCATAAAGATGTAGAGTTTGTTTGGTCAGCAGAATGTCATACATCATTTGAAGAGTTGAAGAAGAGATTAATCTCAGCCCCGATCTTAACACTTCCAGTAGGATCGGGAGGGTTTACAGTGTATTGTGACGCATCCGGGAAAGGACTTGGGTGTGTATTGATGCAGCATGGTAAGGTGATAGCATATGCATCTCGACAGCTTTGGGACCATGAAAAGAACTATCTGACCCACGACCTGGAATTAGCAGCAGTAGTGTTCTCGCTTAAGTTATGGAGGCACTATTTATATGGAGATCGAGTGGAGATTTACACTGATCATAAGAGCTTAAAGTATGTATTTACCCAGAGGGACCTGAACATGAGACAGAGAAGATGGTTGGAGTTACTGAAGGACTTTGATGTAAATCTTCATTATCATCCAGGCAAGGCAAATGTGGTAGCAGATGCCTTGAGCAGGAGAGGTGGTGCATTCGTTTTAACCTCGCAAAGGCATATTTTGGAAGACCTTCAGGAAATGGGAATTGAAGTGATCTTGCCACAAGATACAGGAGTTATGGCCAGTTTACAGATTCAGTCTACTTTAGTAGAGAGGATCAGAGCAGCCCAGGTAGAGGATCCGCGGATCCAGAAGCTTCGATCAGAGTGTGAGTCAGGTCTCAGGAAGGAGTTAGTAATCCATGAGGATGGTACACTTAGGTTCGGAAACCGTCTTTGTGTACCAGGTGGAGACCTTCGACAAGAAGTTATGTCAGAGGCTCATAGTTCTACTTATTCCATTCATCCCGGAGGCACAAAGATGTACCAAGATATAAAACAACACTTTTGGTAGAATGGTATGAAGAGGGAGATCGCGAGGTTTGTATCCAAATATTTGGTATGTCAGCAAGTGAAGGCAGAGCAGCAGAGTCCAGCAGGATTGTTACAGCCACTTCCTATTCCAGAGTGGAAGTGGGAGCACATCACGATGGACTTTGTGACCGGTTTACCTAGATCTCCGACCGGTAGAAACGCAGTTTGGGTAATCGTGGATCGGCTCACGAAGGTTGCTCATTTTCTTCCTTTCAGAGTAGGACAGTCTACTGAGCAGCTAGCAGAAATATATATGAAGCAGATTGTAAGGCAGCATGGTGTTCCAGTCAGCATAGTATCAGATCGAGACACACGGTTCACCTCTCACTTTTGGCGAAGTTTACATCAAAGTTTGGGTACTAAGTTGAGGTTCAGTACAGCCTATCATCCGCAGACGGACGGACAATCAGAGAGAACCATTCAGACCTTGGAAGATATGTTACGGGCTTGTACTTTAGACTTCGACGGAACTTGGGAAGATCATCTTCATTTAGTAGAGTTCTCTTACAATAATAGTTATCAGGCAAGTATACAGATGGCACCGTTTGAAGCATTATACGGAAGAAAGTGCAGGTCCCCTCTGGCATGGGACGATATGGGAGAACGAAAATTGTTGGGACCAGAGATGATCACGCAGACAGTGGAGACAGTCAAGTTGATCAGAGAGCGGCTTCGAGTCGCGCAGGACAGACACCGACACTGGGCAGATCAGCATCGTAGGCCTCTAGAGTTTGGCGTTGGTGACCAAGTATTTCTGCGAATTTCGCCTACTCGGGGTGTCATTAGATTTGGAACCCGAGGAAAGCTTAGCCCAAGATTCGTTGGTCCTTTTGAGATTCTCGCTCGGGTAGGCGATGTTGCTTATCGGCTTGCCCTTCCTCCCTCGCTATCTGGCATACATGATGTGTTTCATGTATCTCAGTTGCGTGGGTATATCCCGGATCTGAGTCATGTCCTCGATCATTCGGAGTTAGTCGTTGGTACCGACCTAACTTATGAGGAACAACCCGTGTCTATTTTGGACCGGCGAGAGAAGGTGCTTAAGAACCGGACTATTAACCTTGTCCGTGTCGCTTGGGGCCATCACTCTCCGGGAGAGTCAACCTGGGAGCGCGAGGACGAGATTAGATCTCGGTATCCGCACTTGTTCGACGAAGAAGGTATGTTTCTCCTCATGCCTTGGTAATCCGATTACATGAATGTTTTGCACCATTTTGAAATATATGATCAATGACTGCTAATGATAGGTTACTTGTGTAGATTGTAATTGCACCTTGCTTGCTCGAATTTCTCTATCTTGTCTTGGCAGAAATTCCGAGGACGGAATTTTTCTAAGGAGGATAGAGATGTCACTCCCCGATCCCGATAGACGTATTCTTTCATGAATTCTGTACATGATATCCCGTATTTAGCATCTGCATAATTCTATTTATTATTATTTAATGGTTGCATGTAGTTTTTAAGCATGTCATTAGTGGAATGGTTAGAGCATTTTTAGAGGTTAGGGTTTTCTTAATCCAACCTAACCCCTATTTATATTCTCTTCCTCACTCTCTCTCCTCATTCACTCCTCCATTTATTTTTTTCAACCATCATCCTTAGGCAAGTACAACTTGCTCAAAAGTGGAGATTTATGCATTTTTCATTCTAGATTTTTCTTTTGATATTATTTGTTTATATTGTTCTTTTCTTCATTATCTACAAGTTTAGTTCTTGGAGTTTTTGATTTTAATGGCTAGTTTGGTGTAGATCTAAGTTTCCAAAACTAGGGTTTTATGTATTTACATGGTTTTGATCTATCAAACTTGGTTATTTTCGAAAACTAATGATCATAGGTTGTAGAAAATTTGATTCTACACAATTTTGACCTTTGAAAAGTTGGATTTCGACTTATTTTGAGGAAGTTATGGCCAAAACAGTATTTGGATATTTTCTATGTCATCAGTCCTGGTTTTGGCAGGGACGATGAATAGTACCATATAGTGCCGAGCCGCATAAGGATTCTGTATAGTGCCGCATAGTGCCGAGCCGCATAAGGATGCTGCATAGTGCCGAGCCGCATAAGGATTCTGCATAGTGCCGCATAGTGCCGAGTCGCATAAGGATTCTGCATAGTGCCGCATAGTGCCGAGCCGCATAAGGATTCTGCATAGTGCCGTATAGTGCCGAGCCGCATGAGGATGCTGCATAGTGCCGAGCCGCATGAGGATGCTGCATAGTGCCGAACCGCATAAGGATTCTGCATAGTGCCGCATAGTACCGAGCCGCATAAGGATGCTGCATAGTGCCGCATAGTGCCGAACCGTATAAGGATTCTGCATAGTGCCGTATAGTGCCGAGCCGCATGAGAATGCTGCATAGTGCCGCATAGTGCCGAGCCGCATGAGGATGCTGCATAGTACTGTATAGTGCCGAGCCGTATGAGGATGCTGCATAGTGCCGCATAGTGCTGAATAGTGCCGCATAGTGCCTATTTTGGCTGTTTTTGGCTATTTTAAGTCCTATTTGGCTGAATTGTGGCCAGAATTTCTTCTAACTCCCAACAGGAAAGTTGTAGATCCTTGTCTTGGCTTCAAGAATCTTCATGACTAGCGAGTTCTTCACACCCTAAGTGCATAGTACCTTCTTGTTCTATTTTTCTCTTATGTTTTGGTCCTCATTCATGATCTAACTCCTATGCGTATGCTGGATAACCCTATGTGTGTACTAAGGTACAATCTATGTGAGCATCGATGTGCTATCCTATGTGCTAAGTGTTCCTATGTGATACCTGTCAGTACCTCCAAGAGTCCAGCATTTACATAGCAATTGGTCAGTAGCAATAACGTGGTATGTGTTGTGTGTCGTATTACACCAAGAAGGGGGTACATACGTATGACTCTATGAGCCCGTAAGGATCACTTCTTGGGGTACTCGTACAATGTACGACATATAGGGGAGTGAGCATGTGACCACGACATGTGAACTCCGAGAATAACCTAGGGATTAACTAGGCAACTAACTTGGTAGATGCATTGGGTGGGAAGAATTCCGAGATCATGCCATACTAGCCATCCCAGGACCAGTCCTGATGTGTCGGGTTGGCCACCACGGATATGGTTTCACTCGCCTATAGCGGATGGCTATATCCGACTCCTACGAGCAATGTGTTATATGTTTTAGCGCGGTAGCCCTCCGGGGGACCGGTGCATAATCAATGTGCTATATGTCTTATGGTTTGGCTAGCCCTGCTGGGTTGACACGATCTGAGAATTTCTTTTAATCATTATCGTTGGAATAACTCCGCCAAATATAGAAAGCCGCATGAATGAATGGCCGCTTAAAAAAAAGAATGACTTGACTGTGCCTTGTAACTTCCGTTAGTAGCCGAGGGACATGGACTGTCATGGTGCGTGGTCCAACCCATGTCCTTGTTTGGTTGTTGGGTTGGACTATCGTGCTAGGACAGGCTGTGGACCGAGGTTACGACCGAAAGCTTTTATTATTACTAGTATTATTATTATTATTTGTTTGGATTTTATCTCACTCTTTTGTGCTTCCTTGTGGTACTTGCTATTCGGGGCTGACCCCGCTGGTTTTGTTTGGCCAGATCTCGTAGCAGCGCCTGAGGATCCAAACTTTCTTCCCGACGTCAATGGTGCATACTAGGAGCATGGCTGGCGGGGGACTCGAGTGGGTTTCTTCTCCACCACTCTAGTATCTTTACTTATGTTCTGGCGTTTAGCCACCGGCACCTGTTAGCCGGCTATTCTGGATATTTTGTCTTGCATAATTTGTAATTAAATCAGACTGTAGCTGAATACAATTATGTACCTATGACTCTCTGGGCTAGCTAACTTATAAAGCTAGATCCCTATGATCATTTTGATGATGCATCGGGGATGCCTTACTGCTTTATCTTATATGATCATTATTTACTGCTTCTTGTTTGATTGATTGAGACCTAGATGCTCTGTGAGACCATAGGAGACTTGATTGTAGCATGCACCCCCTTGTCTCTTGACAGCCACGATCGTCGTATGACATTTATATACCTCGTATAGAGTAGCTGGCCTAGTCCGTCTCCGTATTTCGGTACTGGGGCGTGACATTGATCTGAGAGCGTGCTCAACTAGCCTTATCGAAATTTCGAGGACGGAATTTTTCTAAGGAGGGTAGAGATGTCACTCTCCATTTCCGAAATACGTAAATTTTTTATTTTTCATGTATATGGTATCTGGCACCTGTATCTTTATTATATTTATCCTGTATTTGTAACTAGCCATGGCATGGGACAGTATCTCGTCGCGGATTAGTGTGCCACCTCTTGTCCTTGTCTGGTTGTAGGCGTGGTTCACTGTTTCGATGATAAGATTTCTGAACTGTGCTGTGGTTAGAATTTTATTTAATTAATTTAATTAGTTGTATCATGTAGCATTTAACATGTCATTGGTCATGTGGTTAAGAGCATGCTTAAGCTTAGAGTTTCTTTGAGTCAACCCAACCCCTATATATATTCTCTTCCTCACTATCTCTCCTCATTCACTCTTTTCATTTCTTTTCCTCCCAACCAATAGGCAAGTACATCTTGCACCAAATGGAGAGATTATTGCATTTTCATTTCTTAATTTTTCTTTGATATTATTTATCTATATTGTTCTTCTCTTCATTCTCTACAAGTTTAGTTCTTGGATTTTTGATTTTAATGGCTAGTTTGGTGTAGATCTAAGTTTCTAAAACTAGGGTTCTATGGGTTTCCATAGTTTTGATCTATCAAACTTGGTTATTTTCGAAAACTAATGGTCCTATGTTGTAGGAAATTTGATTCTATCCAATTTTGACCTTTGAAAAGTTAGATTTCGACTTGTTTTGAGGAAGTTATGGCCAAAACAATTTTGGTCAAACTTCTATGTTCATCTGTCCTGATTCTGGCAGGGACGATGAATAGTGCCGAGCCGCATAAGGATGATGCATAGTACTGCATAGTGCCGAGCCGCATAAGGATGTTGTATAGTGCTACATAGTGCCGAGCCGCATAAGGATGATGTATAGTGCTGCATAGTGCTGCATAGTACCGAGCCGCATAAGAATGATGCATAGTACTGTATAGTGCCGAGCCACATAAGGATGATACATAGTACTGCATAGTGCTGCATAGTGTCGAGCCGCATAAGGATGATGTATAGTACTGTATAGTGCTGCATAGTGTCGAGCCGCATAAGAATGATGCATAGTGCTGCATAGTGCCGAGCCGCATAAGGATGATGCATAGTACTGCATAGTGTCGAACCGCATAAGAATGATGCATAGTACTGCATAGTGCTACATAGTGCCGAGCCGCATAAGAATGATGCATAGTACTGTATAGTGCTGCATAGTGCCGAGCCGTATAAGGATGATGCATAGTGCTGCATAGTGCTACATAGTGCCGAGCCGCATAAGGATGATGTATAGTGCTGCATAGTGCCGAGCCACATAAGGATGATGCATAGTGCTGCATAGTGCTGTATAGTGCCGAGCCGCATAAGAATGATGCATAGTACTGCATAGTGCTGAATAGTGCCGCATAGTGTCTATTTTGGCTATTTTTGGCTATTTTAAGTCCTATTTGGCTGAATTGTGGCCAGAATTTCTCCAAACCTCCAACATGAAAGTTGTAGATCTTTGTCTTGGCTTCAAGGACCTTCATGTCTCACTTTAACCTGAATTCATATGTGACTTTTATGTCACGAGGGGTCCACGTGACTTCTTGACTTGACCGTGTTCCTGACCTGATTACCTGTATACGTGCTGGTACCTATTCTAAGTGTGTATTGAGATACAATATTAGTATGCACTGCGGTGCTATTTAATGAGTGTACTGAGGTGTGACTCTACATGCTAAGTGATCCTTCATGTTATATGTCAATACATGTGTACCTTCCAGCACAGTCATGGTAATTGGTCAGTAATAGTGTTGTGGTAAAATGATTGTTGTTTGATGCATTACACTAAGCATGGATCTAGATTGAGCCGATGTGGATTCATACTTAGGATACACGTACTATGGTACGACATATAGGAGGATAACCATGTGACCACGACATGTAATTCCAATATCGAGATAGGATTAATCTAAGCAACTTAAATTGGTAGAAGCATTGGAAGGGAACAGAATCTCGAGATCGTACGTCACCAGCCGCCCTGGGTCCCATCCTGGCGCGTCGGGTTGGCTGATGCGGATACTGTATAGTCATCCGCACTAGTGGAGTGCAGTATCTGATTTGTGACTGCCGAGCCAGCTCTTCCTATAGGAGAGCTGGAACCGTTACTGCTTATTCTAGCGCGGTGGCCTTTCGAGGGACCGGTGCATTTCGTGCTTGCTTGTATATAATGGTTTGGCTAGCCCTGCTGGAATGCGATACGATCTGAGGATTCCTATATATATATATACATATATTGCATTACCGGGATAATCCAGACAGATCATAGAAAGCCGTAGGATTGATTGGCCGATTGTAAGCTGACTTGTTTGTGATATGTTTTCTTCTGTTAGCTACCGAGGAACATGGACTATCGTGGTACGTGGTCCAACCCATGTCCTTGTTTGGTTGTTGGGTTGGACTATTGTGCTGCGATAGGCTATGGACCGAAGTCGCGATCAGAAGCCCTTTTACCTGCCCATGGTTATAGGATATATCTTATCTCGGTACGATATTGGCACCGTTTGTCCTTGTTTGGTTGTAAGGGTGTCGTATTGTCTCGATGATATGGTATAAGCCTATAACTCATGAATCAGGTCTTATTTAACTCATTGGATTTATCTCACTCTTTTGTGCTCCCTTGTGGTACTTGCTATTCGGGGCCTAACCCCGCTGGTTTTGTTTGGCCAGATCTCGTAGCAGCTCCAGAGGATCCAGTCTTTCACCTGAACAATGGTGCACACCAGGAGTATGGGCGCCAGGGACCATGAGTGGGTTTCTTCTTCACTGCTCTGATATCTTCTATTTTGTACTTGGCGTTTAGCCACCGGCACCTGTTTAGCCGGCAGTTCTGGACCTTAGTTTTCTTTTACATAATTGTAATTAAATCAGACTGCAGCTGACTATAGTTATGTACTATTGACTCTCAGAACTAGCTTATCATTTTGTATAGCTAGACTCATGAATCATTCTGATGAAGCGTCGGGGACGCCTTACTGCTTTGTCTTATATGATCATTATTTACTGCTTCTTGTTTTGATTGATTGAGACATAGATGCTCTGTGGGACCATAGGAGACCTGATTGTAGCATGCACCCCCTAGTCTCTCGACAGCCACGATCGTCGTATGACGTTTATATACCTCATACGGTGTAGCTGGCCTAGTCCGTCTCAGTATTCCGGTACTGGGGCGTGGCAAGCTTTTAGTGGTGGCCCATGCAGGTCTGTTTTTCAGACTCGTAGGGTGTTGCGATTATAGGAGTCTCAATCAAAACATGTTCCCCTTGATCTCCTGATTCATTTTCTCTTTCTCCCACCTTGATTGCTAACTTGATTATCATCCTCGATTCTTTTCCGTCCTGTCTTTTGATACCTTGTATCCTTTCCTTTAGGGGCACATCATTCTCGGCTATTGGAGGAGCCGGTATGGGAGAGAATCCAGTAGATCAGGGACCAGTTGGAGATCAACAAGGGATAGCCCCTCTACCTGGACAGATTTCTATCGAGAACGTTACCGAACATGAGCCAATTGAGCCACAGAGGCCAGAGGTTCCCGTGCCTCCAGTGATGCCGGTAGAACCAGTAGCACTAGACGCACATGCACTATTACAGATCATCAGAGGGTTATTGGAGACCCAGCAACGCCAGACGGCAGCCCAACAGCAACAACAAACCCGACAGCAAGAACAAAATGTGCTACAGAATCAGGGGTTGCAATTAGCCCTTGAGAGAAGTGTCAGAAATGACTCAGGAGCGTCCGGAATGTTTTGTCGACTTAACCCGAGATATTTTGACGGCACGGAGGATGCCATCACGGCGGATGCTTGGCTTCAGGATACAGAGGCCATATTGACTGCAGCAAAGGTTCCAGCAGAAGAGAAGGTTGACCAGGTCAGACTTTTACTTCAGGATCTCGCCCGCGATTGGTGGGCATCGGAAGAGGTTGGAATGAGGCGTCCTGTTCCCTGGGATAGCTTCAGTACCATATTCAAGGCTAAGTACTTTGGCGTGGTAGCACAATATGAGCTACAGCGGAGGTTTATCAGTCTCAAGCAGGCTGGTAAGACGGTGGATGGTTATGCAGCGGAGTTCTGCAGGTTAAGTAGGTTTGCTCGAATGATGGTGGCGACAGAGCCAGAGAGAGCAATGAGGTTCCAGCAGGGACTTCACCTAAAGATTTTGCAGCTGGTCGAGGGGCACGACTACCAGACATTCGATGCAGTATTGACGGTGGCTCGGAGGCACGAGCTTACTATTCAAAGGTTATCAGCAAGGAGTGGGGGCCAGAAGAGGTCTCATACGTAGAGTGCTAGGGGAAGAGCAGTGCCTCGGACGTCAGCACCAGTCACGACAATTGTGACTGCACCAGTTCGACTGCAGCAACAGAGGAACCAGCAGCAGCGTCAGGAAGCACCAGTGGGTTGCACTTACTGTGGTAAGGGAGGGCACACTAGGGATGTGTGTCGTTCAGCTAATGGATTATGCTTGAGGTGTGGCAGTCCAGACCATAGGATTGCCAATTGTCCTATGATGCAGAGGCCAGGAGGGCCAGCTCAACGGTTTCCGGCGTTGCCAGCTCCAGAGGTAGCACCGTATCAAGGGCCAGCACTAGCAGTGAGGCCACTAGCCCAGCGCCCATTACTGACGCAAGCTCAGATATACCAACAAGTGCAACATCAAGTTGGACATCAGGGTCAGGGAAGGCAGGGACAAAGGCAAGAAGAATTTAGAGTATTAGAGCAGAGATTGGCTGAAGGCGGTCAGATTTTGGGTAAGTTTTGAGTATTATTTATTATAATTCCTTGAGTTCTATATTCGAAGAGTGAAGGCGACTTTCTCGTCTCACTCATCTGCTCTCGTATCATGTGATACGTGATATCCATCATGTGTCTTGATTACGAGAGTACGTCCTGGGCAGAGTCTCGTTCTTGATTTAGTCATTGGTACCGACTTATCTCAAGCGTTGACCCTTGCCCACTTTGGGAGTCAGTGTAGGACCTCGAGGACGAATTCCTACCTGACTTGAGAGGCATATTTCATTCATATGTCTCCGATAATTTCCTTCTAGGGTATGATTATTGTTTGTGCTCTTACTTAATTATTTTTGCTTTCTTAAACTGTTCATGTGCCATGTGTTGTTTGATAATTGTGCTTGCTATATGTCATGAGTGTATTTCGTGATCTGAGAGCGTGCTCAACTAGCCTTATCGAAATTCCGAGGACAGAATTTTTCTAAGGAGGGTAGAGATGTCACTCCCCGTTTCCGGAATACGTAAATTTTTGATTTTTCATGTATATGGTATCTGGTACCTGTATCTTTATTGCATTTATCCTGTATTTGTAACTAGCCATGGCATGGGACAGTATCTCGTCGCGGATTAGTGCGCCACCTCTTGTCCTTGTCTGGTTGTATGCGTGGTTCACTGTTTCGATGATAAGATTTCTGAACTGTGCTGTGGTTATGATTTTATTTAATTAATTTAATTAGCTGTATCATGTAGCATTTAACATGTCATTGGTCATGTGGTTAAGAGCATGCTTAAGCTTAGGGTTTCTTTGAGTCAACCCAACCCCTATATATATTCTCTTCCTCACTCTCTCTCCTCATTCACTCTTTTAATTTCTTTTCCTCCCAACCAATAGGCAAGTACATCTTGCACCAAATGGAGAGATTATTGCATTTTTATTTCTTGATTTTTCTTTGATATTATTTGTCTATATTGTTCTTCTCTTCATTCTCTACAAGTTTAGTTCTTGGAGTTTTTGATTTTAATGGCTAGTTTGGTGTAGATCTAAGTTTCCAAAACTAGGGTTCTATGGGTTTCCATGGTTTTGATCTATCAAACTTGATTATTTTCGAAAACTAATGGTCCTATGTTGCAGGAAATTTGATTCTATCCAATTTTGACCTTTGAAAAGTTAGATTTTGACTTGTTTTGAGGAAGTTATGGCCAAAACAATTTTGGTCAAACTTCTATGTTCATCTGTCCTGATTCTGGCAGGGACGATGAATAGTGCTGAGCCGCATAAGGATGATGCATAGTACTGCATAGTTCCGAGCCGCATAAGGATGCTGTATAGTGCTGCATAGTGCCGAGCCGCATAAGGATGATACATAGTGCTGCATAGTGTCGAGCCGCATAAGAATGATGCATAGTACTGTATAGTGCCGAGCCGCATAAGGATGATGCATAGTACTGCATAGTGCTGCATAAGGATGATGCATAGTACTGTATAGTGCTGCATAGTGCCGAGCTGTATAAGGATGATACATAGTGCTGCATAGTGCTGCATAGTGCCGAGCCGCATAAGGATGATGTATAGTGCTGCATAGTGCCGAGCCACATAAGAATGATGCATAGTACTGCATAGTGCTGCATAGTGCCGAGCCGTATACACTACCAAAATATATGGATTTACCGACGACCTTATCCGTCGGTAGTCCGTCGCCAAAAATAAATACCGACGAATTACCGACGGATATTTTGGTAAAACAGCCGTCGGGAATAACCTCGTCGCTAAAACATATCCGTCGCTACTCCGTCGCTCAGCGACGACTTAGCGACGGAATACCGTCGGCGCATTTAAATATATATAGCGACGGATTACCGACTAGCTTTCGTCAAAACATGTATCAGGATATAGGGTTACCGACGGAAAACTCCGTCGCTAAAGAGTCGGCAAAACCATATCAGTGATTTTCTGATACGCAATATCCGTCGCTAATCCGTCGTAAATTTGTCGGTAAAAGCGTATCAGAGATTTTCCCATACGGCAGGTCGTCGTTATGCCGTCGCTAATCCGCCGAGGTGTACGACGGATTAGCGTCGTATTAGCGACAAAACATCCGTCGCTAACTGCAAAATTTATGGACATCAAACAGAACCAGGTCGACGGACATTCCGTCGCTAAACCGTCGCTCAATGTAAAATTCTCCAGGTAGCGACGGATATTACGTCGCCAATCCGTCGATACATTAAATTCCTACAATTAGCGACGGATAGTCCGTCGGGACTTTGTCGCTAGTCCGCCGTAAGTTAGTCGCCAATCCGTCGCAAACTGCAAAATTTATGGACATCAAACAGAACCAGGTCGACGGACATTCCGTCGCTAAACCGTCGCTCAATGTAAAATTCTCCAGGTAGCGACGGATATTACGTCGCCAATCCGTCGATACATTAAATTCCTACAGTTAGCGACGGATAGTCCGTCGGGACTTTGTCGCCAGTCCGCCGTAAGTTAGTCGTCAATCCGTCGCGAAAGCAAAAATTTATGGACATCAAACAGCACCAGGTCGACGGATCGTCCGTCGCCAATCCGTCGCTTTATTGAAATGCTCCAGGTAGCGACGGTTTTTACGTCGCCACTCCGTCGCTAACCTCAGTTTCTCCAGTTAGCGACGGACTATCCGTCGCTGAGTGGTCGCCAGTCCGTCGCTAACTTCTATTTTTTGAAAAAAAATACTGCAAACAGACTCTTTTCTGTTTATACAACACATCCAACACAATATCAAATATGCAAAATATCCATATACAACACCATATATCCATATCCAACACGAATATCCAACGTATCCAATATCCAACACCATATATCCATATGCAAAATATCCATATCCGACACCAATATCCAACGTATCCAATATCCAACAAAATATTACCAACACAATATATCCAATATCCAACATTAATTTATCCAAACATAAAAAAAATATCCGAACATACAATGTATCCAAATGTCTACAAAACCAACAACATAAACAAAATCAAACCCCGTCCGTCGGATCGTCTCGTGCTCGTGCCGCCGCATCCGCTTTGCGTATGTACTCCTCCACCGTGTGTGCCGGCACTTGGGACAAGACATGGTCTGGAAGCGCGCGTAGCTGCTCTGGCGACAACATGTCAAGGAGCGTCAAGATGGTGTTATCCGATAAGATACGGGCGTCCGCAGAGCGGTTAAACGAAAGCCGTCCGGGGGAAGAAGGACCAGGTCGATCCGAAGCACCGGCAGCAGCAGTAGACGGACCGGGAGCACCACCAGATGAACCGGAAGCACCAGCAGACGGACCGGGAGCAGACGGACCGGGAGCAGACGGATAGCGCCCCAACACTATCGCCCGTAAATCTGACACCGCGGAGGTCAGAGTCGCAAGCTGCGCCCTCACATCGTCAACCGGGGGCGCTGGGGGAGGCGGAGGCGGTGGATATCTCGGGGACGGCTGCAACGAGGGTGCCATGGAACCTAAGCCGTAGACGCGCCCTTTCGTAACGCCGCCGACGGATTCTACGAACACGTCGTCGTAGCGAGCGGCCATAGAAGAGTGCGTCTGGGTGGGCGTCGTTTCGCCGACATTCTCGGAAGGGGGCTCGATCTCAAGCCGACTAAGTGTCTCACGATATGCAGCCTATCCAATGACTGTGTTTATACTATAAGTTTTCCTAAGTTATAATCTAAATCCTATGTTTCCCTAAGTTATAGTCTGAATCCTAAGTTTATCTAATTAACTTAACAATAATTATATTTCTAACATAAATCTCATAAACGTAAGTACTTACATCAGTCTCCTCGGCCCTCGCGTCGACGAAGCTCCCGTCCTTTTGCCTCTTGTGCGTATGCACGAATACATCGTGAGCGGTGACCGTCTCCGCCTCTTTCCCCTGCTTCACCGCCCGTTGGGCCTGCATACGTAGAATTTAATTAACTTCGTATATTAACAGTACGAAATTAAATAATAGAATGAATTTAAATTTGCGCTATCTCACCAAATCTGTATGCGTCGATGCGTGGGGCCTTGATCCCCCCGTATGCAGACCCGCGACCTGTCGATTAGCCTTAGCTTTCTCCGATTTCAGCTTGAACTGCGGAGTATCCATCTTCTCCAACATCTGCTCATAGTACTCCGCCCGGATCCAGTCCTTCCTTGTATGCGCCGTACGAAGGTCGTACACCGCATCCCGTATCTTCTTCCCGACGGCGGCTTTGTAGGTCCTGCGGATCGCCTCCTCGCGATGGGGGGGCCACCAGAACGTCCTCTGACATACAAATTCAAATATCACGTAATAAAAAATTTAATGATTTAAAGAATAATTAATAATTCACCGACGGATTTATACCCTCATTTCGTCGAGCCAGACGTACTTCATGTCCTGAGGCACCTCAGAAAAATTGAGGTAGGGGCCATGGTAGTTATTCCGAATAATGCACCCTAGAATCCGGGCAGCATCCCACGGGAAAAACCTATAAAGAAGCAACGACTGGATTATTAACTTGAATAAATGAAACAAATTTAATAAATTAACTTAAATTTACTTACGATTCACCAGCGGGCCATAGCTCTCGTCGGAACTCGCCCACCAGCCTCTCTGGTGGCGTCGGGGGATCCGCGGGTCCACGCACGTACTCCCCGGTAACAGGATGAAACTGAATCCCGGGGTACTCCGAGGCCCATCCTGCAGTAACTGCTGGGCCCCCTGCTGCATCTGCTGCTGCATCCGCTGGTACATCCGGTGGCGGAACAGATCCGCTAGCGGATGGAGTCACAGGCCTCGACGACGATGTAGGTGGCACCGAGGAAGAATGACGGCGGGAAGAGCCTGTGTCTGGGCTCTCCAACTCGGGATCGGAGGTCACATCCGGGGAATGCGACTGGCGACCACGACCGCTACCACCACGCCCACGCCCACGCCCACGACCACCACCACCACCGCCGCCGCCGCCACCGCCACGACCACGGCCAGCACCACCAGTACGGGTGCTCGCAACCATGCCCTGTAAATAGAACACATAAACAAAATACCGACAACATAGATTTATAAATGAATATAAAACTAAACATATCCATACCAGCAGCAGGGCGATGAGTGCCGCCCAGACGAGTAGGCCTAGGAGTGCCATCTGCAAAAAAAAACTCATACAATAATACGCAAATATCCCAAACTGAAATAAATATTACAATCAGAAGTGAAGTACGAATAAAAGCTAGATACACAAAATCTGATAAAATCACGCACCAATACAACAAAGTACAATTCTTGTAACTTTTGATGAAAGGGCATCTTGTGTTCCACTAGACTTGTAATTGTAAATCCAAGTGTAATAGGGTAATTTAGGATTTGAGACTAGATATTGGGTGCTTCAAGATACAACTGAAATATAGCGATATTTAATCATCGTCATCGTCCTCTTCCTCGGCCTCGGCCTCATCATCATCATCATCCTCATCGTCGAATTCATCTGTATCCTCATCCTCATCCTCATAAAGTTCTTCTTCTTCTTCTTCTTCTTCTTCTTCTTCTTCTTCTTCTTCAGTCTCAATACTTGGGACAAGACGCCTCTTTCTCCCCTGGTTGACATCTAAGTCTTGTATATCAACCTCTTCCTCCCCTCTATTTTCATCAGCAAGAGGTATATCAACCTCTAATTCAACATCCATGTCACAAGACTGTTGTTCCAAGTATTGGGGCTTTTCGATCTGGTCCTCTTGGTATGCTGGGTCTCCAACGTTGAATGTATTTCTAGATTTAATCTTGCATACTGCCCACCAGTCAAAGCGATCTCTACGACGCCTTGGGTAGCTTGTATAGTAGACTTGAACAGCCTGACTTGCTATCGCAAACGTGTCGGACCCTCTATACCTCCTGCGATGATTTATATCGACGAATCCAAATTGTTTATCGATTCTCCAACCGATATTTGGTGTCGTATCGAACCACTCACATTTGAACATAACAATATGCATATCAAATGGGGCACTATATTGTAATTCTATAATATCCCGAAGCACTCCATAATAGTCAAAGTCTGGCTCATCGTCATAGATTGTGCCTCTTATGCAAACACCAGAATCCTTCGTACTGAAGCCATCATTGAAAAATTCGGCATTTATAGGATGTTGAGTTGTCTTAAACTTGAAGCCATTAACGACATAGCCGGGCCAAGTCTTTGCATGCTTCTTCGGTCCCAATGACAAATAACGAATGCTCTCATTTGTGAGTGTACTTGGTTCAGCTAATAAAACCTGTAAACTTTAAATGTTTTAGTTGCATATATATATTTAAATGGTAGCCGCATAACATATTATCTCAGTTACTTACGTAATCTCGAAACCATGACGGAAAGGTAAAATCAACCTCTCTTTGAAGTCCCTCATCGGTAATATCGGGTGTCCTTATTTTGACTTCATCTCTAAATATACTGTTAGAGAGAATAAAAATTAGTGTAGTCACTTACCTCACCAAATTAGAGATTATAACGAGGTGTAGTCACTTACTTCTCCAAATCTCTCACTTCTTGTATGTCACAATTTAACAAGACATATCGGTGAGCGGCATCATACTCATCGTCACTCAACCACCGTTTCTTACTAGCCCTAATAGGCTTGCCCCTTAAATTGAATATACCTCCTTCCTCAACGTCTTCGTCATTCCTTTGAGGTCTATTTCGATTTGTCTCAACATGAGTATCGAAATAAATGGAGTAAAAGTTTGACACCTCCTCGATAAGATATGCTTCGCATATCGAAGTCTCTATATGAGCCTTGTTGCCAACTTTCTTCTTTAGATGATGTAGATACCTAGAGAGATAAATTATCTTGAGAATTAACAATGAATTGTAAAATCCACTTAAATTATATCGATTTTTATTTACCTTTCAAAGGGGTACATCCATCGATAATGAACAGATGCACCGACACGGGCTTCGTATGCTAGATGAATCGGTAGATGCTCCATACTGTCGAAGAAACCCGGTGGAAATATTTTCTCTAACTTGCAAATTGTTAAGACAATCTTCTCCTCAAGTTGTATCATATGTTGCACCGTGAGCTTAGTTGAACAGATATCCCTGAAGAATGTAGACAGCTCGGCCAACGGAACCCATACAGCAGAAGGCAACAACTCTTTCAACGCAATGGACAGTAATCTTTCCATAAACACGTGGCAGTCGTGACTCTTCATTCCTGTTAGCTTGCGTTCATTGAGATCAACGCATCTAGACAAATTCGACACATAGCTGTCGGGAAATCTTAAAGTAGATATCCACTTGCAGATTATTAATCTATCTTCCTTGCTTAATGCGTATGGCGCTATCGGCTTAGTTACTTGTCCACCAGCTCCCCTTTGTATCAAGTTTAGATTATGACGTTTGCATATC
>JANAVB010003398.1:33789214-33809214 GCA_029216955.1 Iris pallida
CTTTTGTGCTCCCTTGTGGTACTTGCTATTCGGGGCCTAACCCCGCTGGTTTTGTTTGGCCAGATCTCGTAGCAGCTCTAGAGGATCCAGCCTTTCATCCGAACAATGGTGCACATCAGGAGTATGGGCGCCAGGGTCCATGAGTGGGTTTCATCTTCACTGTTCTGATATCTTCTATTTTGTACTTGGCGTTTAGCCACCGGCACCTGTTTAGCCGGCAGTTCTGGACCTTAGTTTCCTTTTACATAATTGTAATTAAATCAGACTGCAGCTGACTATAGTTATGTACTATTGACTCTCGGAACTAGCTTATCATTTTGTATAGCTAGACTCATGAATCATTCTGATGAAGTGTCGGGGACGCCTTACTGCTTTGTCTTATATGATCATTATTTACTGCTTCTTGTTTTGATTGATTAAGACATAGATGCTCTGTGGGACCATAGGAGACCTGATTGTAGCATGCACCCCCTAGTCTCTCGACAGCCACGATCGCCGTATGACGTTTATATACCTCATATGTAGCTCGGCACTATGCAGCACTATGCATCACTATTCATCGTCCCTGCCAGAATCAGGACAGATGAACATAGAAGTTTGACCAAAATTATTTTGGCCATAACTTCCTTAAAACAAGTCGAAATCTAACTTTTCAAAGGTCAAAGTTGGGTAGAATTGAATTTCCTACAACATAGGACCATTAGTTTTCAAAAACAACCAAGTTTGATAGATCAAAACCATGAAAACCCATAGAACCCTAGTTTTAGAAACTTGGATCTACACCAAACTAGCCATTAAAATCAAAAACTCTAAGAACTAAACTTGTAGAGAATTAAGAGAAGAACAATATAGACAAATAATATCAAAGAAAAAAAAATCAAGAAATAAAAATGCAATAATCTCTCCATTTGGTGCAAGATGTACTTGCCTATTGGTTGGGAGGAAAAGAAATGAAAAGAGTGAATGAGGAGAGAGTGAGGAAGAGAATATATATAGGGGTTGGGTTGACTCAAAGAAACCCTAAGCTTAAGCATGCTCTTAACCACATGACTAATGACATGTTAAATGCTACATGATACAACTAATTAAATTAATTAAATAAAATCCTAACCACAACACGGTTCAGAAATCTTATCATCGAAACAGTGAACCACGCCTACACCCAGACAAGGACAAGGGGTGGCACACTAATCCGCGACGAGATACTGTTCTATGCCATGGCCAGTTACAAATACAGGAGAAATGCAATAAAGATACGGGTGCCAGATACCATATACCTGAAAAATCAAAAATTTACGTATTCCGGAAACGGGGAGTGACACCTTAGAAATTTCTAATTAATTTATTTTAGCTCCTTTAGTCCTAGTCTTTTGCAATAGGATCTAATTCATGTTTATATACTAATTTTGGAGGAGCACCTCCGTTTGCATACCATTTGGAGATTTGGAGTTGCCATTTGGAATCCCCTCTTTGAAGCTTTTCTTGAGTTTTGATACTCAATAGGTAAATGATCTAAACTCATAGTTTTTCTTAATTTTTTTGCATATAAGTTAGGTTTTAGGGTTTCCTAGCTGTCCCCAAAAAATTAGGCACGATTCGTGTCCATTTCGTGTCCGTATCGGACACGTATCGAAATGGTATACTATGTGCTTGTAGAAATGCCACATAGGAATAAATTTTTGTATTTTTGAAATGTAATTACATGGATTTGTAGATCTTGATGTGTGTGTCAATATTTGTGAAGGTGTCCTAGTGTTTTAGTGTCCTATTGTGTCAGAATTTTGGGTTGGACACGTCGTGCACACACGTACACTGTGTCCTGCATCACGGGCTCATTTTCTCTCGACACAGGAAAGTTTGTGTCCTGATTTTTGGTGTGAGCCTAGGGGCAACGACTGTCACCGTGCTCTCAAAATTTGGGAGCACCTCGTGGAGTATGCGTGGCGCAATCGCCCCTGCACTGGCCGCGCACTGTCGCGCACAGGCGGCTGTGCACGCGCACAGACGCTGCTGACACGGGGTTCGTGTCGTGTCTGTGTGTCACGTGGACACGATATAGGCTATCACAGACCTAGCCCTATCCTAGGCGCACCTGTGGACACGAGCACGTGTCATGTCGTGACGTGTGTCTCGTGTTATACGCGTGTGCACGCGTGCACGATGATTATTTGTGCACTATTTGGTTCTGTGTTCGTGTGTTATTTTGGACATGATTCATGTCCAGTTCTTGGACACAAGGACACTCCTTGACACCATCATTTATGTATCTTCATTTACCAACCACTGAATCGAAGTATTAGTTGTGATTTCAATTCGAAAATTTGATTTTCCTATTTTTCTGAAACAATGGTTTACTGTGTAAATTCTGAGTTTAAATTCTATTTCTAACTGCCTTCTCTGTTTAAATGCCATGATAAATTACTTACACATTGGTAATGGGTTACCCTAATGTTGGTTTATGATCGGTGTTAGGTTTTGGTTTCGAAAATGATATTTCCTGTACTCGGATGTGATTCCTGATACTAAGTTCCTGTTAATTAAATTCTGAGTTTATATTCAATGATAAACTGATTTTTTTTGATGTTGTCTAAAACTAAGATTTTGCACTGTAAAAACCTATGGGTTCATAAGTTGAAAATCGGAGTTTTAAATGAAATACCTGAGATGGGTTTTCGAGCAAGTTAACCCCATGCCATTTCATTAAACTGTTTTCAAATGAAATTTCGAATGTGAAGTCATTGAATTTCTGATTTATGGGTTGGGGATTGAAATGGGAGTTAAAACTGAGATTGACTCAAATACACACACATGAATGAAACAGTGAACTGAGATTTGTTTGGGTTCACCTAAAACTGAGATTCTATGATAAACACTACACACACATGCACAAAACTGAAAGAGTTAACTGTCATTTTAACATGTTTTGTACACTCTTTAAACATTAGAACCTGAGATGGTTCAGAATTTTCCAAACCTGAGAAAGGGTTGAAGGTTTCAATCCATGTAAACTGATGAAAACCTGAGAAAGGGGTGAAGGTTCACTGTTTTCGAAATAAAACTGAGATTAAGTTTGTAATGGAAAACTGAGATTGTTCATATCAAGAAAACTGAATTTGTTTATATCAAAGGCTGAGGTTTGTTAATATAGAAAACTGGGTTTGTACCTAATGTGAAAACCTGAGAACTAAATGAATTTCCTTAGATTACCCCATGTTCATAACCTGAAATTTCCTTTATGTAAATATGAGATTATACCACTGTCTACATATCCTACACACACACCCTCTTTTTTCCCTCACTCTCTTTCACTACATACACACACTTCTAAATTTCCTTTTCCTCCTCTCTATATATATAGCTATCTATATATATTGGTGTATTGTATATTAGAGTTTAGGGGAGGGAACTTGAGAGTCTTAATGTATTTATATATGTGTTAGTTATATATATGTGTATTCTATATATATAAGTTATTCACATGGGTGCAATATATATTACTTGTAGACAAGGTTATAGGTAAGGATATCATGAGATATAGCATAAATATGATAGGCATATGATATATATAGGTTAGGCCTATGTATGGGTGTGTATTGTGAGGATATATATGATACATATATATAGTTGGTTTTGTATATATAACATATATGTATATCCTTGACTTGATATCATAGCCTATAGCCTAGATTGACCTAGACAGTTGACCAAGAGTTGACTTTGACCTAGTTGACTTAGAATCATGTAGTTTGCATTGCAGATTTCCATTATTACATATTGAACACATCTTAACCTGTATTACTCTAAATAGGACTCTGTGACACCAATTTGGACATCTATTCATATCAGTCATTCCGGGTGACAGGCGAATACATTCTCTGATCATTTCATATCCTGTTTAGAATTATTTTCCTGCTTTAAATTACTTTACTTGATACTGTCACGTTGGTCACACGGATTGGTACTATATGGATCTTTTCATGAGATGTTATCCCCCTCGGGAGCATCGGATACTGTATGTTTTGTGCGTTTCACGATTCATCACGTATCTCTATGCTTCCCCTGATTCACGAATCGCTTGTGACACATGTACTCTCATGTTCACAGAGCCATCATGAATCACCTTCACGTATCACTCATTTTATGATCCATGTGAAGTTTTACGAATCTTAACATAACTTGAACAGATCTTTGTGTATTGATTGGGGATGGGAGAGTAGAAATAGACATGTGAATATTATCCCAGTAGCTGTAGTCATGAATCACTCTCTTAGCTGTAGTCATGAATCTCCTATGCCATTCATATGTTTATATTTTACTCTGACTCACTAGTCACTATTAGCTCTCTATGTATAGTAGATACAGTTCTCTCTTTGTTTACATACTATTCTTTTTCAGTTCATGTATCTTACTTTACTGCATGATTATATTTTCTAACCTGCTATGATCTATTGAGATGTAATGTACTCGCTTCTGTCCTGACTGGACCTGTTGAAAATATTACAGAGGATGAGGAGGAGGCTCTATGTACCACCTATTACGGAGCAGGCTTAGACGACACCTGCGACCTGGTTCCTCTGGAGGACCGAGCTGCAGTACAGGATGCTACTCCCATAGTCTAGGCTAGATAGCTAGGCTTTAGCTTTTCTTTCAGCATTGTTATTTGAATTTCAGTTGTTGTTCTGAGATGTAGTTTATATTAAGAGACTCGTATTGAGCTGGATGTTCTTAAGTTGTTATCTTAGACACTTAGATTTTCTCTCTCTCATTTGTATTACATTGTGGTTTGATCTCTCTATCTACCTTTACTATTTTGTATCTGCCTTAGATGTGATAGAGACTGTTCTGTTATGTCACCTCCATTCGGAGCGTATATACTGTACAGGTACCTTTATATTGTTAGATGATTGACCTAGGACAGCGTTCTACCGCCGACACTGCGACGTAGGCTGGGCGTTGTTACGTTCTCGTACCCTCACAGTGGGTGCGGGTCGTGACACAAAGCTTCACGGAGCGACATCGGTTTCAGTAGTTCGAAGCCAGGAAGGAGATCAATGTTTGCAGCAAACTCAATCTGAGATGGGAGTGTCATGACCCGCTCTCGAATAATCGAACACGAGTCAGACACGCCCAGCCTTCGTCGATGGACACGACGAAGGAAGCTGTACAATTCTAAGGAAAACTCCAAGATACAAGATACATAAAACAACACAGCATCTATTCACATTCCTAAAAAAGATCTCCACCATCTTCGGGCTCTGTCCCAGGGTGGTACAACATCATCAAGTAGACTTGCAACGTATCCTGTCAGGAAAAGAGCAAAGTACAACCCCGACAAGAAGCACTAAACAATGTAAACTGAAATGCATGAAAAAGAATCACAATATGAACTATGGTATAATACAGGAGTATGAAACTGTTGTACATAAAAAATGATGAACTATAGTACCTGATCCAGAAACAATGAACTAGACTATCAGTGTAACATGCAAGTAAAATAACTATCAGAGTATGTGACCGGCTGGGTAAACAATGAGCAATGAGCACATAAATAATCGTACGGCTTAGAGTCCCACGTGCATGATGTGAGACCTAAGCTATTAGTCAATGCCTAGCTAAAATAGGATTGGTCACATATCTGTAGTATTTTTCCACCCCAATGTACAAGTAAAGAACAATGAACTATGAACAATGAACGGTGAACAATGAACAATGAACAGTCGTGTGTACAACGTATCAATATGAGAACATGAAGCAAGACAGAAATATAGATTAAAGGGTTCGAGTCGGTGTACTTGCCTTGCTCTGGAATATCAGAAGTAAACGAAAGATCTGACTGTCCTTTTGGTTTATTGAGTACAAGTTGGTTAATATTAAAATAAGTTCTAATTTACTTATCAAGTATTCTAATATCAATGGAATAAGCTAGTGGTTTAGGTATAATAATTTATCTTATTTAAGCAATTCAATTACTCTAAAGTTATACACAATAACTCTAAAGTTTCCTCAAGTATCCTCAACTTAAAAATAAAGGTTAGCTATTAGCTATAGTAAATCAGGGTGCATATGTTTAAGAAGTTTCCATACTAGCACTGATATTGACATTCGGGATTTAAAATAGGACACCTTGTTGACATAGCTCGGGTTCTTTGAAGGACACTACAATAGAAGAATATCACTATCCTAATTTAAGCCTAATCCAAATACACTACAACCACTCATTGACCAGTTTCCCCTTGCTCCTTGATTAATCCCCTGCTTCCTAATCAGTGAAACCCCCCTTACACAGTTTAGTTAAACCTCCAATTCAGCTACCATGGTATGGCCTAAGAGTATTTCAATTATTCCCTAACAGATTTTTATCTTTCAACTGAAAAACATAAGCTTCTATCATTGACACATATAGCCACTGTTCTTTAATCCTAACTGCTAACCTTTTAGCTCTTTAATGAGGAGATCACTCCAGGTCACTCTTAAGATAGAAAGCAATATGGAGTAATCTGTTATGAAGAACATAGGGGAGGTAAGTATAGGTTAAAACTTGTTAAGAAGTTCCATACAGTCTAGCACCAAAAGATAACCCCGGTTCCATATTTGCTCAGGTTCCCTTTTAACTAATGTTACTCTGAAAATTTCCTGACTTGTTGCCCTGTTTTCATGTCAAACCTCAACTGAACTTCCCAATACTCTTCCAATACTTCATCCTTCACTCACCAGGTATTCCTAAACCATATTTCAGTCTATGCTTTACTGTGTTGAGCTCGAATCCAACTGTTGATAATACATCATTGCTAAATAAATCATTTTACTCAAAATCAACTAAAAAATTTAGTACTGCAGCTGATCAGTGCCTACCACCAGGTTTTTTTCTTGAAACTAAAGGATCACTCCATGAAATTATATCAAAATCTTATAACCAAAACAACATATTGTTTGAGAATTGATTATAAGCCACCACAGAAGTCCAACTTCTAATCCCAGGTTCTGACCACAGATAACACTCTCGTATCACCAAGGTTAACCAATCATGTAAACATAGGAAACAACAGTTCAGAAGAGATAAAATAATTCCCCTCTTGCTTATAAATGATCAAAATAAGAAACAATTAGTAAGAACTGCTACAACCTAATAATAATATGTTGGTCATAAATTGAAAGGGCTCGAGGCATCACAACTTGTCCTAGGAATCTATGCCTACATCACTCAATTACTATATAACCAAAACTTAGGTAATATTGTGCAAAATCCTATTGCAACCACCACCTGTATTCCTGGAATATAACTATAATAGAAACTGCACAATGATGCACTTAACTAAGCAGGACAGGTCTTAGTAGGACACAAGGAGTTTTCAATGTCCTAGGATCTGGATAGGATACAAGTAACTACTGGACACGCCTGTTTGATCTCAATTTAACATATATTGAACTGAACAATAGGAAACTTAAACAGGAAATGACAACTCCTAGAATTTAGAAATAGTACCTGCAATTGATCCCCTGACTTGTCAGAGTCCTGAATTCACGAATCCGACACAAATCACCTCGTTCAATCAAAAGCCTAAATTTCTAGAGACATTACAGCAAACAGTTTCAAGACAACGAGGAATTAGTTATAACAAAAATTCGATAATGCTTATGATTATTTAAAAGTTATAAAAAAAACACGAGACACTCACTAGAAATTTCTTTCCCAAATTGCTCTGACTCCCAGCAAGTGATACGATCTAAACTCTGCTCAAAATAATTGGTGCACATAATAGATCAAGAATAATTTGATCATACTTAGGAATGAATTTATGCAGGAACTTCAAATCAAACTCATCAGAGTTGATCTGAGTGGTTAGAAAGAAAATTTGATCGTTCGAATAATCTGATCCGCTGTCGTCGAAAACGGTGATGACCGCCCGTCGATGAGGACGATCCTCCCACACATGCCGACTGTTGAAGAGATCGAGTTTCTTCCACGCGTCACGATCAGAAGACGAATCCACTATTGACGTCGAGGCAAAAAAAATAGCACTGGATGCTCAGTCATCGCCCTCGCCGTCGTTGCCATCGTCACCGTCGCCATGGCTGTTCTCCTCAGAAGTTGATTTAGAGTTGGGAAACAATTGGAGAAGGTGATTTGGAAGGAATGAAAAGCTCAGAGGAGGAGGTAGTTTTAAATAGGTGGTTAAGGGAGATTACTTGGCAGGAAAATGCAGAGAGCTACAGGAGTAGTTTGTTAGAGCACATGGCTCAGTAACAAATCAGTTGGAAAGAAAATAGAATTCGAATTTCATTCTTCCTTTGGGAAGAAAATAAGGAGAAGAAATTTGATATTAACACCCTAATGGGCTTTGGCACATCAGGTAAGCCCATGGGCTATTCATAATGGAAAAAGTTGATAAAACAATTCAAGCCCAATGTACTTAGTTAAACCAAATTTAATAATTAGATAAAGTCTATAAAAACATTTTATACTATAAAAATAATACCAATTTGAAGAGGTGGGGTTAGAAATTCTCCCTCCCTAGAAAAATTTCGTCCTCGAAATTCCAGGGCAAGATTAGGCACAAATAATCAAATACAAAAATTGGAAATTAACACTATTTAAGGTGGTGCAAGGCGATAGTCTTGAAAATGAATTCAACGGATAATAGTTTCTATAGTATCCGACAATCTTCATATCTGAAATCACTTTACCTACAGTTCCTGGCCCGCCAGTATGCATCTGGCTGCAGTGAGCTTTCGGTTCCATGCTCTCGATAGTACTAGATTACCGAAATATTTTGTCAACTTTATCTGATATGAAATAAATTTAGGACTTAGCTTCAATAATATCTGAGAACCTAAAAATATCCATAATTACTTTGACTTAGAGCCCCTGCCTCGCCAGTGTACAGCTAGCTGCAATGGACTCACGGTCTCCATAATCCAGGTCATAGTAGGTTGTCAAATATTTTTTCAACATTATCCAGAAGTTTTAAGGAAGTTTTAAGGAAGTTTGTGAAAATGATAGAAAGGAGTAGTATCTGTTCTAGGAAACAAAATTTTATTGGATATCAAGAGACAATCAAATGCCGACAAATAGCTACTAGGTACTATGAAACAACAGTAAGATAGAGATGAGACTTTAGAAATAAGTCTCGAAATGGAGAAACAATAAGGAAATGTAAAAAACACCAAAGAAGATAGTGATCCGCAAGTGCCTACGGTCGTCAGTACTCGTCCGGAATCGGGATGGTCTCCACTTCCTCGGCTGTCAGAAGGTAGACGCGCCCCTCTGGCTGGTCTTCCTGCGGCTGCTGGGCATGAAGAAGTAAATCCTCCTGCTGGGGTCCAGGTGCTCTTCGTGCTCGTCCCTTAGCGGCTTCTGGACAATCTTTGACCTGGTGAGCAGGTGATCCACAGAACAAGCAAAGCCTCAGCCTCTTGGGACATACATCGTAATGATGTCCTGGGCGGTGACAGTAGTTGCAAGTGACTGCCAACTGCTGCCTCTGTGGCGGATCTGCATGAACTCTGGCTAGACAGTGCTGAATTGCTGCATGCTGAACTGGCCTCGTTAGAGTCTGTATCTGCACCCTCTTCGCCGGTGCCTGATAGCTGCTACTGCCGATATCCCTATCCCACTTGGGCCTCGGGTCCATCTCCTTCTCAACTACCTGAGCGATCTTGAGGATACTTGAGTAAGTCGTGGCCTGGCTGATAGCCACTGCATGTCGTAGCTCTCTGGTTAGGCCCTTCTTGAATCTCCAGGCCCTCTCCTCCGGCGTGCCGACTAGGTTCTCTGTGAACCTGCTGAGTCGGATAAACTCTAAAGTATACTCTGCCACTGACATTGTCATGACCCGCACCCGCTTTTCGGATACGAGACGTGTCCAAGCCAGCCTACGCTGCAGAGTCGACGGTAGAACGCTGTCAAGCCCACAAGAAATAAATGCTTAAAATAAAATATTTGCTGTTCATTCACATTTCTAGATTTAATACAACATTTACAATATTTAAAATTAAAAAAAATACAAGATTTTACAATTAATGAAATTAAATACAACTGCTATCTATTTCTAGGTTAACCTTAGCATACCCAAGCCTTCCCAATGCTAAGAGTGATCGCGGCTAAACCTGAAAAATGTTGGTTTCCAGTCAGGAATGGAACAAGTACACAAACCGACGATAATACAAAAACACAATAGAATTAACAAAACATGAAAATAACATATGAGATATAAAAACTGGAAAGAACTGATGACATGGCACGGTGGAGATAAAAAGGAAAAAATAAAAGACATCTACCTAGGTGGTGTGAAATATCCATTTCGACATGTGAACGGCTAGGGGGTGAATCCGGCACAATGTACGTGTCGTGTGCAGCAGCTATTATTCAAGAATAGACTCATGGAATAGTTCTGGGTAGTTCACATGTCTATTAAGATATTTCCCCTTTCGACTACTCCGTGTTACGAGCGTGTCAACAAGCAGCAAGATATATATATAGACATGAAATGAAAAGACTACTATGAAAGCAATTAGAAAGTGCACTTGCCTGAGGTCCTTAGCTGGAGAAACCAATAATAATATACCACTCAATGAGCCACAATCAGTCAACACATGCAGAAGTCTCCAGATGCTGAAATAGATAGTACCAACGTTCTCAGAATAGTCAAATTAGCTAGGGTTGCCTGTCCTTAAGTCCAATTCTGGACACAGGGGCAAAACGGTAATTTTAGGCAAAAAACGATGTCCGTCGTTGGACCCATTTTGCACCGAAAAGTGTGCCAGAGTCAACGGTCTCTAAAGTCGTCAAACTACATGTCTATGGATCCAATTTTCCGATACAAACCCAACCGTATGTCCAAAGTTGGATTTTGGCGGACCGTGCACAAAATCGCGCGTTGAGTGGGACCGTAGGGCCCGTAAAACGGCATTCCGATTCCACTGTCTCAGAATTGGACCAAACTTAGCATATAGGACCAGAAAAATGATACGGTCCTGTTGGTGCAAGTTTCATCTCGATCTGACGAGCGTGCACAAAGTAATTGAGAATTTGCAAAGTGCACGATACGGTAAATTTCGACGGATACGCATCAAATTCGTCGCGCACACGCGACCAATTTGAATTCCGTCAAAGCCCACACGACCACGAAGCCGTTACGCAGCTTTCGATGCCTTCGGTTCGCGACCACGTCGCCCGGTTTGGTGGGACGTATATCGTGTGGAACAATTTTCTAGTTTTGAAAACAGATTTTTTTGGAAAACTTTAGGATTCGATTTCTCGACGCGTAGTCGATGATTTTCAAATCCACAAAAAGGGTTGTGAATCTCTATATGTTGTCTAAAAGTGTCTTCAAATAGTTTTTCTAATATGGTACTGGATCGATTGAAATTTATCTTCGAACAGGGCATTCTAACAGTTTTCTAGACTGCTTTATCAATCGATTTTTTGTTGATTCTGGATCGATTTTGTGAATCGATGGCTCGACTACATTGGATTCTACTTGCTAGGATCTCTAGAGGGTCATATCTTCTATGCGTAGGAATTCGTAGATTGCAAAATGATCAAACATAGAGGGAGAAAACTGACCTGGAAGTCGCCGCACTTGTGTGCGACTGCTGTCACCGCTGAATCCGCGCACGCGCTCCTGGCCGCCTCCGGCCACGCGCGGCGGCGGCGACGGCGGCGGGTGGCCGCCCAAGGGTTGGGGAAGGGTGGCGTGTGTGGTAGTGGCGTATGTTAGTTAGGGTTTAGAGTTTTCCTTCTCTATTTCTCTCTCGATGTATACTCTGTGTAGTTGATATGGGGCGCTCGGGTTCGCGGGTTTTAGGGTGTTTGGTGGGTTTGGCTGGGCTGGGATTCTCGGGTTGGGGAAGTAGTTTGCTGGGCTGGAATTCTACTCTGCCAGTCCGGCCTAATGTGGCTCGGGTTAGCTCTTGGAAGCTAAGCTCGGGCATGTGTTGCATGTTGTGGGGTTTAGCAGAGGTTTAGTCTTTTAGGTGGGGGAAAATTACGGGCCGGGCTGGAAGGCTGAGTAGTTTAGCTCGGGTGGCCTGGCTCATGGGCTCGGGCTGAGCTAAAGGCTGGGTTGGCCTTAGTATTTAATTATTTTTTATTCTTTTTACCTTCTCTTATATACCAATGCATATATATATTTACATATATACTCCTACACCTATATATTTATATACATTTATACCTACATACACACATATTATATTATTTATATATATACCCATTTATACATGTATATTTCTAATACATGATTAAACACATATATTTAATATTTATTTACATATTAATACACATACACATATTTAATATTTATCTATCTATTTACTCATATACGTCCTTTATAAATATATCCATAAAATCTAAATAAAACCCCAATATTTCTATTCCTAGTGTTGGGCCTATTTTATATAAATATGAATATATATTATACATTTATTCGACGAATATAATATAACCAATAATAATAATAATAATAATAATAATAATAACAATAATAATATTAATAATAATAATAGCCACGAAATTCAATAAATCAATAACGGTGTATACACCACCATGCACAGTCTAATAATCCCAAAAATACATAAAGGACCTATTTTATGCAAATATCATTGAATATCAAATAATAATGATATTTATAATATTATAAATATGAATACTAGAAAATATTCATTAAGTAATTAAAACGAAAACCCACACACTCATACCAAAATACGTCAACACGAATGTCATTGAATGTACCACATGACTACATGGGCTTGGGCTCAGTTCGGGTCCAGTTTGACTAGTTTGGTACGACCGGGTCACCTAGACGTCAATTAATATTAATAATGAATAATTAAACTATTTATAATGGTCATGTCATAACTTGGCCTGGTTTTTCTAGTTAGGACATCACTATGGCTTGGCCTTCCTTGGTATGGCCAATACACTAGTCTAGGCATGCCACTGCACTATCAGTGCCACGATTTCTAGTCACCTTGTACTCCAAATTTAATCATGATTAAAAATCATCTACCGTAATAATTAACTGAATAATTATTTACAAAATTCTAAAATCCCTATTTAAATAAATAAAAATAATAAAAAAATATTTCAAAATTTTCGGGAAGGGGAGCTACAGACATCGTTCCCTGCCGCAAGGCCTCGAACTGCATCTGAAGCTCGTCTCTCTCGACGTCTGGGAAAAACTTCTCTTTAAACAGTACTTTAAAATCTGCCCAAAGAACCTGCTGTGCTGCCAACTTGGGCTCCTCGCGGTACCAGGCTCTGGCAAGGTCGAACAGCCGCATACTCGCCACCTCCACCTTCAAGTTATCCGGGATCTGTGCCATCTTCAAGGTCCTCTCCGCATTCTCCAGCCACTCGTCTGCAAAGACGATCCCCCCGTTGCCCCAAAAGTCCATCGGGCAGAGGTTCTGGTAGTCCTTGGTTGTCCCTGATCTCGGTGCTGCTAGTGCTGCACGTGCTACTGGAGCTGGTGCTGCCGGCTCTCTGGTCCTGAGTGCGTTGACGACGGTCGCTCTAAACTGTGTGGCCTGCCGACTCTGAGCCTCTCTGAACTGCGTAGCCTGGTGATTTTGTGCCTCCATGAACTGCTGGAACATGGCCAACACCTGGGCGCCATCAAACATCATCGTCGAAGGCAGCGGTAGAAAGATAGGAGGCGGTGGCGAAAGCTGATCTGCCGAAACATCTAGCTCAGGCTGTCCTGAACAGTCTGCAACTCCTGGCTGATCCGCGGTCTTCCTCGTAGTGACCATCCTGCAATAGAAAGAAAACTCGTTTATTTCTAAGTCCTAGGAAAATAATAAACCTCCTAGAAATATTGTATATAATCAATCTCTATATTCAATAACTATAACCATTTCCCACAGATCCTATGCTGTGATGAGTTTTCCTTAGTCTAACAGGTTCTCCAATAGCACTTTATAGCCTAAGTGCCATTAGGACAGACCTGTACAATTCTAAGGAAAACTCCAAGATACAAGATACATAAAACAACACAGCATCTATACACGTTCCCAGAAAAGATCTCCACCATCTTCGGGCTCTGGCCCAAGGTCGTACAACATCATCAAGTAGACTTGCAACGTATCCTGTCAGGAAAAGAGCAAAGTACAACCCCGACAAGAAGCACTAAACAATATAAACTGAAATGCATGAAAAAGAATCACAATATGAACTATGGTACAAGACAGGAGTATAAAACTGTAGTACATAAAAAAATGATGAACTATAGTTGTCACGCCCCGATTCCGTCGAATCGATAGTCGTCCCCCGGGCGTGATGCCGTGCGAACCTAATTTGCGATCGCACAAGGCATAGTCATAAGGTAATCCGAGACACGAGATCTAAGAGAGTACGCAGACAAATTGATTCACACAATAAGTAAAAGAAACTTGATCTTTATTGATAATGAACATCTTTTACAGACTCCAATACAAGACTCATTGCCGCACGGGCTACAACATGACTCGATTACAAAAGAGTGCCGATGAGATAGCCGTTCCATACATTTCACACATCCCTCAATATACACAAGTACTCCATTGACCTAGATGGGAGGGACGCTGAGTCATTTTCCTTGGACAGTCGAGAGCCTTCAGAAGTGGAGTCACAGAGAAAGTCTTCGACGCACGGCCGAAGCTTCAAAAGTCACGAACGTCGTCGAGCTAGTTGGCGCGTCCTTCCTGGTTCGCGGGACCTACAAGGAGCGAGGATCAGCATAGAACACATGTACTGGCGAATAGCTAATTAAAATCCAAGCTCTGTATTTGATTCAAGAAGTTTTATAAACATGTTGGCTAGCTATTTCAATGATCTTTCTAACCATCCTGCTCGATTTGCATGTTAACATGTTTTGAGGCAAGCATATAAAATTGTGTAACATTAAGCAACTATCACATTTTATTCCGTGTCCCGTGCACTTGTTAAGTAGTGAAGAAGGGGTGTGAAGGCCACTGGCAATGTCAAGCCATCGCGGACTATAGCATTGGTTAGACGATGCCCCTTTTGCGTCGGGTAGCGAGCCCTGTGCGAAAGTGCCCGCATAACTCACGCCAATGAAGGGTTGGCGCTTGTTATTCTCGTTCCTCCCGGGCCGAATCGGTCCCTTGGCCTAGGCAACCGTTCGAGGAAACTACACCTTGTCGACAAGTTGTCCAATGACCGTTTTGCTTACTTAGCCGTATCGTTGCGATAAACGTTAATCGATTCATTCGTTGCTTTGCATAAGGAACATGTTTTCTATTTCCAATACCAGCAGTTGATAACAAGCATTTTATGAATAATCGTGCTACGATTTCCTTGATTCTACACTATTATGACAAGCATTCATTTTACTTCACTTATTGAGTTTTGAAGTAGAGGGACGAGGCGAAGGAGGTCAGCCACTCGCCTTAGACTTGCTTCAAGCGAGCGACCGGTTGGCTGCGCTGTCGTCGCCTACGCGATCACCTGCAATCGCATAAGCAACTGATTAGAACACTGCGTATTTCAAGGAATTTCGATATGAATGCGAGCTCGAAAACGCGTCACGAAAACCCATCGAAAATATTCACGAAAAGCGCATTCACGAAAACGAAAGCCAAAGCCAAATCAAGTGCGGCATGAAAACTAGAGCAACGGGAGGTCTCTTCCGACTCAGCCGCAGAGCCAATCCTTGAGGCACAACCCGCTGAATATGGGACTTGGTTCCGAAGAAGCCATTCCATAACGTGGAATGGATCTAAATTCAACAGTTCCTGTTAGATCGACTCGGCCGATTCCGACCTATCGGTCCCGACCGAATCGATAGCGACAGTGTTCCTTTCTCACGCACCCCGTAGACGGAGACGGGGCACGATGTAGGGACGGGGCACTACACCATAATCAACTAATAAAAAGTTTCGTCCTTGAAACTTAAAGATAAAACCTACCTCTAAGAGAACAATGAAGGAAATTTTTCCTTCATCTCCGATTCAAGCTCCCACGTCGACTCTTCGACCGAGTGGTTCTTCCAGAGGACGCGGACAAGAGGGATCGCTCGATTGTGCAGCAGCTTATCCTTGCGTTCAATGATTTGAATTGGCTCTTCAACGTAGGATAAGTCGGACTTTAGCTCCAGCTGGCCAAAGTCTACCACGTGGCTCGGGTCGTGCACGTACTTCTGCAGTTGAGAGACATGGAAGACATTGTGAACACCTTCAAGTGCCGGCGGTAGGACAATTTTGTAGGCCACTAGCACGACCTGTTCAAGTATTTCGAACGGCCCAACGAATCTCGGACTCAACTTTTCTTTCGCGCCGAACTGAGTAACTCCCCGCATGGGCGACACTTTGAGAAATACGTGATCGCCTACTAGAAACTCGAACGGTCGACGATGAATGTCTGTATAGCTTTTCTGACGACTCTGTGCAGTCTTTAGTCTTTTCCGAATGAGCCAAATTTTCTGCACGGTCTGTTGCACCAGTTCCGGGCCGAGAATCTGCCGCTCTCCGACTTCGTCCCAGCAAATGGGTGATCGGTACTTGCACCCGTACAAGGCTTTATACGACGCCATTTGAATGCTGGATTGATAGCTATTGTTGTACGCAAATTCGGCCAGAGGTAGATGATTGTCCCAGCTTGATTTGAAGTCAATTATGCAGAGTCGTAGCATGTCTTCGAGAATCTGATTGACGCGCTCTATTTGGCCGTCAGTCTGAGGATGGTAAGCTGATCTGAACTGCAACTTGGTACCCAGCGCCGACTGAAGGCTACTCCAGAATCGCGACATGAACCGTGAATCCCGATCAGAGACGATGGATATTGGAACTCCGTGCAGCCGTACTATCTCATCAGGATATATCTGCGTCAGGCGATCAATGCTCCAAGTAACTTTAATGGCAATAAAATATACTGACTTGGTTAATCGATCGACGATGACCCAGATGGCATCATTTCCTCGCGGCATCTTCGACAGACCAACAATAAAATCTATGCACACGTACTGCCACTTCTATTTCGGAATTGCCAGATTCTGTATCTCTCCGCCTGGTCTCTGGTGCTCAGCTTTCACCTGCTGACAGGCCATGCATTGCGACACAAAAAGTGCCACATCTCTTTTTATCCCGTGCCACCAGAAGTTTGTGCGGAGGTCCTTGTACATCTTCGTGCTACCGGGCTGCAAGGTGTATTTCGCATAGTGCACCTCCGACAGTATCTCCTTTCTGAGTTCTGAATCGTCCGGAACGCATAGCCTACCCTTCAATCGAAGCACACCGGTTTCGTCTTCCGTAAAGTCGGTCGTCCTGCCCGTCGAGATTAGCTCTCGCACTTTCTTCAGGTATGGATCGTTCGTCTGAGCGATCTTGATCTTATCAAGCAAGCTCGACTCTAACTACAACTTTTCCAACTGCACATTCCAGAATCTGACTCGGAGCTCGATGCCCATCTCTTCTAGGTCACGTAGCAGTCTGGGGTCGATGGATAACGAGGCAATGTACTTCCGGCTCAAGGCGTCCGCCACAACATTTCCCTTTCCCGACGTATATTTGATAGTCAAGTCGTAATCCTTGATCAGTTCAAGCCAGCGCCTCTGCCGCAAGTTCAGTTCCCTCTGCATGAATAGATACTTGAGGCTCTTGTGATCGGTGTAGATCGTGCACGCAATGCCATAGAGGTAGTGACGCCACAATTTCAACGCAAACACAATCGCCGCTAACTCCAGGTCGTGCGTGGGATAATTTTTCTCGTGCGGCTTTAGCTGTCGGGAAGAAAAAGATATCACCTTGTTCCGTTGCATCAGCACACACCCCAAGCCCTGACCGGATGCGTCGCTGAATATCTGGAAACCCTCAGTCCCTTCTGGAAATGCGAGTATCGGGGCCGAGACGAGCCTCTGCTTCAACTCTTGGAATGCAGCTTCACAGTCGTCTGACCATTCAAATGCGACTCCTTTCTGGGTGAGGCGAGTCAGAGGCGATGCGATCTTCGTGAAGTCTTTCACGAAGCATCGATAGTATCCTGCTAGGCCAAGAAAACTTCGAATCTCGCCGACGGATGCTGGCCGTTTCCAATCGACAACGGCTTCAACTTTTTTTGGGTCGACCGTAATGCCATCAGCAGAAATGATGTGTCCGAGGAATGCGACGCTGCTAAGCCAGAATTCACATTTGCTTCGCTTCGCATCGCATATAGTTCGCAGATGCTCAGTGTGTTGTTGCCTATTCTTCGAGTAGACGAGTATATCGTCGATGAAGACTACTACGAACTTGTGGAGGAAGGGTCGGAACACCCGATTCATTAAATCCATGAAAGCTGCAGGGGCTTTCGTTAGGCCAAACGGTATTACCAGGAACTCGTGATGGCTGTATCGAGTACGGAAGGCAGACTTCGGCACATCGTCCGGCTTGATCTTGAGTTGATGGTAACCCGAACGCAGATCAATTTTAGAGAACACCGTGGCTCCTTGAAGCTAGTCAAACAGATCGTCTATGCGGGGCAGAGGGTACTTGTTCCGGATGGTGGCTTTATTCAGCTCGCGATAGTCGATACAAAGACGCATAGAGCCATCCTTCTTCTTAACAAACAGCACGGGCGCTCCCTAGGGCAAGACGCTGGGTCGGATAAATCCTTTGTCGAGCAATTCTTGTAAATGTACTTTGAGCTCTTTAAGCTCTGCAGGGGCCATTCTGTACGGGGCTTTTGAGATCGGTCGAGTGTCGGGGAAGGTATCGATAGTGAACTCAATCTCTCGATCGGGCGGCATGCCGGGCAGCTTGTCCGGGAATACATCGGAGAATTCTGCCACAACGTCGGTCTGACCCGCATTTGCACCATGCTGTCGCATGTCTCGAACGAAAGCTAGATAGCCTTCGCACCCGGAATGCAGCATCCGTCGAGCAGATATCACGGAGATCACCATGCAGGTCAGTGATACCTCACCACACGAGTAGCAGAATTCAGGCACTCCAGGTATGCAGAATGTGACCTTATTTTCAGTGTAGTCTATGGTTGCGTTGCACGGACCGAGCCAATCCATCCCCAGAATGATATCGTAGTCCTTAATATTTAGAACTATCGCATCGAGACTGACCTTTTGACCACCTATACAGATGATTTCGTCTTCGCAGACTAAATTCGCAGCTAGTGGCATGCCCGACGGGATGTTAACAGTGAGCTCGAGACCCAGCGATGTCAGAGAAAATTTGTGCTCGGCGGCAAAGTCCGCCGATATGAAACTATACGTGGCACCTGAATCAAACAATACACGAGCAGGTTTATTATTGAATTGCAGTATACCTGTCACGACTGTGTCGGATGCGAATACTTCGTCTCGGGTCATGGCGTAGACGCGGCCCTGAGCATTAGGGCGACGGTCTTGGCCATTCTGTTGTGCGGTCGGTGGAGCCCGAGGTGCTTGGCCTCGGTTCTGATGGTGTTGTTGGGGACGTTGGTTCGGCCTAGCTTTTGGGCAGTTCTTTGCGATGTGGTTTTTGTTGCCGCAAATAAAATATGCCCCGCTCTTTAATCGGCACTCGACGGCCATGTGCCCTTCCTTGTGGCAGAACTCGTAGACTATTCGCTCCTTCGTCTGGTTGCCGCCTCCGTTGCCGCGGTTTTGACGCTTGTGTGCGTTGTTGCCTCCCGTATTACTATGGCATTTGATATTAAAGTGACCAGCGCCGGTAGTAGTAGGAGGATACTCGGACTCCAGACGGATGGCATGGTTGAGTGCCTCGCCCATGGTTTTGTAATCGGCCACCGAAACATGCGCACGGATAGTTGAACGCAGGCCCACTTCGAATCGTCGAGCTCGACTTACGGTGGTAGGCAGATAGTCTCCAGCAAACTTGGTCAGTTTGTTGAATTCGGCCACGTACTGTCTTACAGTCATACTCCCTTGCCTCAGTTGCATGAATTCATTTTCCTTCTTCTGTCGCACGGCTGCTGAAAGATATTCTGTCTCGAACGCACTTTTGAATGTAGCCTAAGAGATTGTCGCCGTCTCGTCTTTACGTCGAATAGCCCGCTTCTGCACAGC